>JXCR01131385.1:107462-147442 GCA_002079205.1 Phalaenopsis hybrid cultivar
TCTGAGAATGAAGATTGTTATCCGAAGTTGACATAATAAAGTAAAGCTAGCAGACAACAATAATTAATGGATAAAAAAACCTCGCAGTAAAAAATAAATTGATAATTCATTGTAATGGAAGAATGCGACAACATATCTCTCCTTTAGAGATTCTTGCATCATAGTATAATATTTATTCTCATGAGGGCAAGAAAAAAGAAATTTANAAGAAGAGCTTTGAACATTAGGTTGAGTTCATTTGGTGAGTTACGCAAATAGCTTTGGCAATCTTGATGGGTCTCTAAACTAGACACCTCTTGGCAAAGTGCTGTGACATTTGTTGAATAGCCACGGGTGACGTCAAATTAGACTTTTTTTTTTGGGTTGAATTCTCTAGCCAACTTATCTAACCCAACCTAGAGACATTCGAGCATACAATTAAAGAAATAAATTACTCTAGAAGAGCATAATGATTAGAATAATCAAGTATATTTTAATTTGTCCCAAACAAATGAAATGAAATCAGCTCCAAAGAAAATACAGATGTAGGGACTTAATAAAATTTGGAATGATATTAATGGTTTGGTTACATTTTAATGGAATTCTAAAGACTAAAACGAAGTCAATGTGTAGCACGAAAAAACATTTTGGTAACATAATTTTAAAACAAATGAGACATATAAGAATGTATAAACTAAGGAATTAAAATTCCAATCATAAAATGAAATGTGGGAGAGATCAATCGAATAAAAATTTTGAAAAATTATGCCGAATTGGAGAATCAAATTTTAAACGTTTTGAGTGTTTTTAAAAACAGAAGGATTTATTTTTAAAATAAAAAATAAAAACATACAAAAAAAATGCATTGAATTTTCAATGGAGCATGATCTATACGAGAATGGAAAATAAAAAATAGAACCAACAAATTGCATTGACAAAAAGCTTGATTGAAATTACACAGACCTCAGTATCAAAAGAAAGAGCTTTCATGCAATCTAGATCCATTTTGCATGCCAGAAGTTTCTCACAATCTCCGTCCACTCTGCATATAAGAGATTCCAAAAATACTTGTTGTTTACTCTGTGAAAAATTGCACCAAAATTAGTCAGCATGAAAGAAATACGATAATTCGCATGGTATATCAATACTTGACAAGAATCATGGAAATATTTACTAATTTATTTAAAGTAAAATGAAGGCGGCTTCTCACAAAAGAGTTTAACCAAACAAATTTAATGGACTAAGAGATCAAATATGAATAAGACATTTACTAATTTCTTAGTGTTTTATCATTCTCTGAGAATGAAGATTGTTATCCGAAGTTGACATAATAAAGTAAAGCTAGCAGACAACAATAATTAATGGATAAAAGAACCTCGCAGTAAAAAATAAATTGATAATTCATTGTAATGGAAGAATGCGACAACATATCTCTCCTTCAGAGATTCTTGCATCATAGTATAATATTTATTCTCATGAGGGCAAGAAAAAAGAAATTTAATAAATGTTACACTTCAACAAAATATTTGCAAGAAAAAAATATTTTTACTTTAAAATTATCATAATTGTTAGGATAATATTGCTAATGCTTAACTTATGCATACATAACCATCAAGCTCTCAGATTTGCCCAAATTGTTTTCGGTTTGGTGGCATTTGTCTGAAAAATAAGGAATCCTAAAATTTTGGAGGTGAAAAGGAGTAGACATTTTAAACAAATCTATTCATGCAAGAAGCTCTCATGTTGATCCATTTTCATTGATCATTTATACTTTGATGGTGGTATTCATTGATTGATTGAATGAAGTTTATTAAGATCAAGTATTATTTTCTCCTGATAAATTCTATAGATAAANCAAAAAAATATTTTTAATTTAAAATTATCATAATTGTTAGGATAATATTGCTAATACTTAACTTATGCATAGATAACCATCAAGCTCTCAGATTTGCCCAAATTGTTTTCGGTTTGGTGGCATTTGTCTGAAAAAAAAGGAATCCTAAAATTTTGGAGGTGAAAAGGAGTAGACATTTTAAACAAATTTATTCATGCAAAGAAGCTCTCATGTTGATCTATTTTCATTGATCATTTATACTTTGTTGGCGATATTCATTGATTGATTGAATGAAGTTTATTAAGATCAAGTATTATTTTCTCCTGATAAATTCTATAGATAAATGCATACAAACTCATTTCTATGCTCATCAGAAAATTCAATAAATACAGTGATCGAACCAACATCTTGAGTTGAATGAGAGGCTGGCAGGAAACACGTGGCATGTGGTTGACCCAAGCTGGAAAAGTTTGTCAGCATTATATATATATTGGATAGAGAGAGAGAGAGAGAGATAAGTGAGGATAAGAGAGATGGTGGCTTCTATTAGAGGTTGATCATAAGATCTCTGAGCAAAAGAGATATGTCACTGCGACAAAGAGCCATTTATTACTAAAACGGTTAGGTGAAAAGTGTTATGAGACTTGAGGCTGGCGATAATATATTTTGTAAATAACCTTAGAAGATTGATATGCAAACATTGATTGCAATTTAGAGTCTCCAATTTGTCAGTCAACTTTTTCGATTGATTTGAAAATATGATAAGTAAAAATAATTTTTGAAATTTAATTTAATATAATAGACATATATTTTTGGTTTTGAAAGTAGTATGTTTTAATTNCACTAAAATGGTTAGGTGAAAAGTGTTATGAGACTTGAGGCTGGCGATAATAATTTTGTAAATAACCTTAGAAGATTGATATGCAAACATTGATTGCAATCTAGAGTCTCCAGTTAAGTGGGCCGCAAAAAAATAAATTGTAGAGAAACAAGAAAACTAATCAAAATTGCCACAAAAAAATTGCCGCTTTATCCTACATGGCTCTACTAAGAAAACCTAGGAATTAGTTATTTTTATAAATTAGTTCCTACCATCTAGATTCTTTTGACTTTGAATAGAGTACAAGATATTTCTTTTTAACTAAGTTCTTAATCTTCCTTTGATTTCTATAATATATATATCACATTTGAGATGTGAAATCAAATATGGCCTGAATGAAAAATTCATTTTACACGAGCGGTTTTTAAACTAAAATAAAATCAAAGAAAGAAATAGAGAGCTAGTAGCTCTTTTTGCTCAAAATTTTCGTATAGCTGTTTGAAGGGGTTAAAGAATAAATTGGCATTATATAAGAAGACCTGGGGTGAATTGACTTGCAACTTGATTTGGCACTTCGTGAGTTCATGCATCCATCCCAGGCTGTATGTTACTCGAGATTGCAACATGGCAATGACTGATTAAACGTTCGATGCACTAATCCCATAATTGTAGGGTGTGTTTTTTTAATAAAAACAAAAAAAGAACTGACCCGATCTTATTTGATTGGTTGGTAGGGTTTGATTGTCAAAGTATCAGTTCGGTTCTTGATTGTGATTTTGATTTTCTTTGATTTTGGTTTTTGATTCGATTTTTGCATCTATAAAACCAAAGAAAACAAAAGTCAAATTATACTAACTTTTTTGAATGTTAAATCAATAAGCCATGTAAATAAATGACATAAAATTAATATGGATATTATTTATTCCACATTTCAAAAGTATAAAGTTTAATAAAAGTTAGTAACATTCATATTAATAAATATTATTTAAGATAAATAAAATTGATTAATTATTAAAATTAATTTATTTTGGTTCATCTAAAATCGGACCGAACTACCTAAAGTTTGATTTGAAAATTAGTTTTAATCGGTTAGTTTTCTTGAAAATTACGACCGAAACCAAATTATTTAGCTAAATCATAAACCAAATCATCCAAAACAACTAAATGCATACCTCAAAAGCTTTTAATATTTAGTGTTAGTGAAATAAGGTTAACTGCGATGATTACATATTGCCTATAGACGAATTGCATAAAATCATGCATTTATTAAATGGCTTTCCATAGATTAATTGTATAAATCATAATCATACAAATATTAAATGGCTTTTCATGGACTCGTGGTTCTTATGAGGTTAAGATAAATGTGAAACACCAATTCGAGAGATCCAGAACAAAATACTTGAACAACAACACACAAACAAGTAATTCTAGAAAAATATGCAGAGCACGCCAAGATTTAACATGAAAAAACCCGAGAACGGGAAAAAAATATGGAGTCATACACCACTCCAAGAAATTCACGATAAAATGAGAAAAAAATTGTACAGATTACAAACTCAAGCCTCTCTACCTTTTGAAACTCACAAACGCTCCCTCTTTTCTCTTTTGCACAAAAAAAACTCGTAGAAATTCAACACCAATTGAAACACCACTTCAAACTATATGCACACACCTATTGCAGCAAAGAAAAAAAGAAATTTAAAGTCTCAAGCTGCAAAAATCGGTTACATGCATCTAGGGAGTTGGGTTTGCGAGCGCTCTGTTCCGGAATTTTGGAAACAAGTCTTCTGGTGTCTAAGCGCCCCTACTGGGAACGAGCTTCCACCTGACAAGCTTTGGTTGGGTGCCTGGGCACCCACAGACACTGGGGAACCTGCTCTGACGCTTGGTGTCACGACCTAGTCCTGAGCTTTGAATTAATGATGATAGGAACGAATGGCTCAAAGGTGGAATTAAATTTTCTATTATTCTATTTCTACCACTAAGTTTAATATCCACATTAATTGTAAAGAGCCACTAAAATGTATAATTGAAATAATAAGCAAAAAATTTACCTTTTTTGTTGTTGATCCAGCATTATGTAAATATGAGCTCATTTAGTACTGTTTTTATTCAAAAACTTAAACCTAAAAAATATTAAAACGACATAATAAGTTATCTAACATAACAAATGAACAATCACACTTCTAAATTACAGTAACCCAAAGAAAAAAATAATATGCATGCTGCTGGTCTTTCATATTTCACTACAGAAAAACTTATAATAATTTAATGTGTCCATGACATTTATCCAACTGAAATAAATTAAACTTCAACATGCATTAACTTTAACTGTACTCTTTAAGGTTTAATCTTTAAATTTAATTTTTTACTTCATGCTACACATCTATATGTGAGCACTATCAAAACATAATCTAACACATCCCTGATCGATATTATCATGTCAGTACAACGACTCGTAATCTAATTTACGACCAATAATCCTCAAGTAATGAAGCATGATAGCTAAAATTACATCTAAAGTTGTGCAACATAACCAAAACAACATTAAACTTCAAAAATCAAAATCATATACTCAACAAAAGATAACTAACACAACACCAATAATCCATCAATCCGTATGCATCAACAACAATGGCAAAAGGTTCTTCAGGTTCCTCATGAGTTAAGGAAAAGACCCTTGATCACATATTCTGTCTTGGTTGCTCTTTATGACTCACTATACCAGCTTTTTTCATCATAAGCTGACAACTTCTATAAGTGGATTTCTCCTAAAAATTCCGCTAAGTAGAACCCTTTCCTGAGTTAGCATTTGATATGGATCTCTGAGTAGAATTAGGGCAATTCCTCATATAATTTCAAGATTGTATGTATAAGTAACATCCCTTAAAAACAAAAAGGCATTCTCCAAGATGTTATTTCCCACATTTAACACAGGCATCTGTAGTATTGCTACCAACCTGGCCAATAACTCCATCAGCATATATTCTCATTAGACTATCCAGAATGAACTATTGACACTTCTTATAAGTTCTTCCTCTTGTCTGTTTTCACACTTCTGAGTCTGCTGAAAACCAATCTACACCCGTCTACCCCTCTCCCCTAGCACTGAATTGTAATTAATACCAAGTGGCACTAGTGACTGTCTAATTGAATCCTTCAAACCAAATAAAACCTATGACACTTCTCCTCGGCATTTGGAACCAGCAAGGTTGCATCCCTTGAAAGCATAGTGAATTATGACTCGTACTGCATTATCGAACGATAACCTTGTACTAGCCATATAAACTTGCATCCATCTGTCTCTTGGATAACAGTGATACAAACTCATCGCTAAAGGTTGTCGCAAACTCTTTCCACTACACCAAATGTCTTATTCTACCTCCAAACTTCTGCATTTGTCCTTTCCACCATCACTCAGCTTCTACCTCAAAGACAAAAGAGGCAAGTATAACCATTCTTTCTGATAAACAAGACAACCCATCTATAACCTTCTCCACTCATTACCCATTTCTCAGCCTCCATTGGACTTCCACCTCCAAAAAAGAGGGGTGACCTCATATCCTGAAACAACTCCAGATATTTGTCCATTTGGCCACCTTTACTAATAATAGCTTGAGATCAAGAATTCCTAATCATTTGAGTCATTGCAATCATGATCTCAATAAAAGCATAAGTACTCACAGTAATATTATGAGACATCTCAATTTCTGCAACATATCTGATATCTTTCTCCTGATCCATAATTCTGAAATAACAGTAAATCAATCTAATCAGACTCAGTTTATATTCTTTATAACTTAATTCAATTCTCCTAATGACTCTTTCATTAAGATTTATGTTATTTAATATAACCTTAGGCTGATACAACTTTTGTCATGACACGGCTCAGGACTTAAAATTAATCAAGACGGGAATGAACTGTCAGACGGAAGAATTAATTTTTTATTATTCTATCTCTATGGCTAACAATTTAATATATACATATTTATTGAAAAGAAAAACTAAGAGAAGCAATTAAAATAATAATTACAAAATTATACCTTTATGATTGATGATTTCACCTTCTATACACATTAGCACATTTAGTATTCATTTTATTCAAAAACTTAAATATGAAAAAACTATTAAAGCAAAATAATGACTTATCTAAGATAATCTGAAAGAAATCACCTAAGAAAAAAATAATATGCATGATGATCTTTCATATTTCGCTATAGAATATCTTATAATAATCTAATGTATGTTTCATTGACATTTATTCAATGAAAATAACTTAAACTTCGATATGCATCAACTTTAACTGCACACTTCAAGATTTAATCTTTAACTTTACTTTTATTTCATGCTAATAACATTCACATCTTAGAAGCATTATCAAAATATAGCATAGCACACCGCTGCCGATATTATCCAGTCAGCACAACGGTTCATGATCTAATTTACATAATTTCCTGAGATGAAAAGGTGTCTAGTCAACCTTGACTGATATTCTTACGTTAGCACAACGATCAACGATCTAAATATCACAATTTTTTGGGGTGGTTGAATAACATCTAAGTGTATGAATATATTTGCGTCTCCTATCTGTACTATAAGGGGGTGAACTCTTCTTACCATGCACATACAAACATTCATATATAAACTACTTCATTCTTCATATCATATATTTTTCTTATAAAAGAATTTAGCCTTATTTGTTGATGAATAAATATAATCTTATTAAATTCATACGTCAAGCAATAAAAAGATATATGCACTATACTGAAATTAACATATCATATAGTCATAAAGCCACTTACGAAAATTTTGAAGCAATTGTTTAACATGCATACTTTTCCTCTCTAACAACATGAAGAACCTATTTTAATCTAAATCTCACTAGAACAAAGCATCAATGAAATCAAACATATCTTAGAAATAATGAAGATTATTAGAACTTAAAAATATAATTACTCGCATCAACCTTGCTTGTCTCTCACTGACTTTATCTTCGAATCTTTTAGAATCAATGTCTTTGGACTTAAAAGCTATTATAATTTAATATTATATAATATCAATATTTTAGTAACATCAAATCAAAATTAAATAAATCAAACTTAAATATCAATTATCTTATACCTTATCCTTCGCGGTGATCCACTACCAAAATTCGAATATTATTCTGCCTCTGATTGCTAACAAAAATTAATAGCAAAATCTATGAGTACTTAATAACTTAAAATTTAATTAACTGTAAATAAGTTTTCAAATAAACATTTGCCTGTGATGTCGAAACTTCCATCTCTCGCCAATTCAAAAGTTTTGTTGTTACAAATCCTGATATACTTAACCCTAATATTAACATTTAATAAATAGCATACATATTAAATATATTAATTTAAAACAATAAAATCCCCTATTACCTCATTGTAAGAACTGGCCACACCCTTCCAAACGCAGCTTAGTTCTGTCCAACTCTTCTTGCATCCTCTTCTTTCGTTTTTTTCCTTTGCACAGCAAGCCAACAACACACAAAGCATCAAAGTTTTCATCTTCTTCCTCTCCGTAAGATGCAAGTCATACGATGCTTCCTTTTTCGTCTACACACAAATCGTCTTCCTTACCTTAGACGCACAAATACATACAGGTTACGAGGCTTCCTTCTTCGTCTTCTTCTTCTTCTTCTTCTTCTTCTTCTTCTTCTTCTTCTTCTTCTTAGGCTTCTTCTTCGTCTTCAGCTTCTTCTTGATCACACGATTCTACCTTCTCTTGCTCTTCTTCCTCACTCTTTGCTCTCTATGTTGATCCCTCATTTCTATTCATTGGTTCGAATGTGGCATTTCGTAAAAATGAAACAATCAGATAGTTAACCCCTTTGATCAACTCGTCCCTTAGATACAAATTTCATTTTTAATTAATTATTTTTATATGATTATTACATTAGGCTACCCGTTGCCAAGCGCAAGGATGCCCCTGTGGCATTGTGATGCTTGTTGTACTTTTTCTAAGAGCTTCTTTTTACTAATTAGGCTTTCCTGAGAGGTTCTTTTTACTAATTAGGCTCCACACATAATAATCTCCCAATTAGAGACTGATTTGCAACCACCTCTTCTCCAAGCCTTCACCATCTTCATAGTTGTGTACAGTAGTGTGGCTCACCCCTAGTCTCAATCTTCTTGAACTCTCACTGAAGTTAAGCATAGCTTTAGTTTTAGTTTCTCAATTGTAACCACCTTAGTTAACATATCTGAAGGATTTTGAGCTGTATGTATCATTTTCAAATAAAATTGATCATCTTTTAAAATAGAACAAATAAAATGATATCTCAGTTAAATGTGATTCATCCTGCATGAAAAATGAGATTTTTAGCCAAATGAATAACACGCAAACTATTACTATGACATTTTTCAATCCCTTACTCGACCATCTCTACCATAAAGCTCTTCAGTCAAATCATTTCCGTGTTAGCCTCAGTGATAGAAATATACTCAGCTTCTGTAGTTAAAAGTGCAACAATCCTCTATAGCTTGGAGCCCAACTCACAGTTATGTTCCCCAAAATCAAGGCTTACTCTATTGTATTTCATCTAAAAATCAATAACCCCTACCATATCTAAATATACATATCTTTGTAGATTAGTTCGTACACCTTAGATATAAAATGTCTTGTTGACTTTTCTTCTCAAGTATCTAAGAATCCACTCCATCACCTTTCAATAATGTTTTACCAAATTAGCCATGCAAATGTTGATCACTTTCGCGACATATGCAATATCTGATTTGTAAATTTCATCACATACATCAAACTTTCAACTGCTGAAACTTGCAGAGTTCTTTTCATACTTGCTCTATTTCAGATTTGGGCGATTATTTCTTAGATAGCTTGAAATGACTATTTAAAGAGGTACAAACTGGTTTTGTCTCTCATGTTGAACCTGTGTAGGACATTTACAACATATTCTGCCTAAGACAATTTCACCGTACCTGCACCTACACTTCTGTCTCATATTGAGGATCTTCTTAATTTGACCAAAATCCTTCATCTCAAACTCCCTTAATAATTGCTCATTCAAGTCCCTGAACTTCTTTGTATCTGTTTTTGCAATCATCATATCATCCACCCACAATAAAAACACGATATAACAATTACTATTTTTTTTTATGAAACAACAATGATCTTGGAAGTACGTTATCTGACATAAAATTATCAAATTTAATGTACCACTATCTTATGATCTACTTCAAACCATAAATGCTTTTCTACAATCTGCAGACTATATCATTTCTTCCTGAAACTTTATATCCATGTGACTACACCATATACAGCTCTTTTTCTATCACCATGCGAGAACGTTACTTCAAATCTATCTGCTCCAAATGTAGATTTTTCTCTATTACCAAACTCAACATAACTCTTATAGTGGTCATCTTCACTACTGGATAAAATATCTTTAAATAGTCCACTATTTTATTTTATTGAAATTCCTTCACAACAAGTCTTACCTTGTAGCGTACGCTACCATCTGACTCTTTTTTCAGCCTGTATATATGCTTATTGTGAAGTGTTTTTTTGTCAATTGGTAGTTCAACCAAATCTCATGTCTAATTTGATTTCAGTGAATATATCCCGTCATTCATGGCAAACTCTCATTTGATTCTTTAACTCGAATGGATTATTTATAGCATTTTGGTTCACCACTATTAGTTGACAAAAGATATTACAAAGAAAAAAATATCTTTGTATCGATCGTGTAACTCTGCTGGAGCTCCTAACTTCAGTAGCAGGTGACTAAGGAGCTTCATGTGCTTTACTAGATTGAGCACCTATCATTTCTCCATTTTTTTTATCACCAATGTCTTCTATCTGAACATATTTAGAGGGAACAATCCTGAATTAAGCTCATATCCATGTATATTTCCATTTCATCAAAAGTAACATCTCTACTCCTGATGAATTTATGATTCTAATAATACCAGAATTTGTACCAAAATTCTTCCGAGTCATACCCAACGAAAGTACACTCAACTAATTTTGAATTGAGCTAGTACGCTCTATGATGGTTCTATTCATGCACTCAGTCACACCATTCTGTTCTGGCGTATTTGGACTAGTGAACTCATATTTGATTCATTCTAATGCATAATAACACTTGAACATCTAATCATGATCTTCGCCACCATTATCAGATTTGAGACGCTTTAATCTAAAGTTTGTCCCATTCTCAACAATGGTCTTCCACTTCTTAAACACCTCAAATACATCATATTTTTATTTCAAGAAGTACACTTATACCCTCCGGTGTGATCATCAATGAAAGTGATGAAATATTAGGAACCTCTAATAGAATGAACTAGAGTAGGACCTCATATATCAATATGTACGAACTCCAGTTCTCCAGACTTCACATTTCACCAACTTTTGGAGAAAGTAACCTTCTTTTGCTTATCGTAGACACAATCTTCACAAAAAAAAAGTAGCTCTATAGACTTTAAACCATGAGCTTATTCTTAGAAAGTAAAGACTTCATATATTTCTCGCTTATAAGGCCAAATTTGCGGTGTCAAAGGCCTACATCAATCTTTATTTTAGTTACATCAATGAATACAGACATCTTATTGATCAGATAAGAGTGTCTTCAATATTGCCCCGAGCCATCACCATTGTCCCCTTGATCACCTTCCGTGAATCACCTGTGAAAGTAATCACTGCCTTGACTTTACAAACAGACACACCAAGATCAAATTTCTCTGTAAACATAAAACATGTCTAACTTAATTAAGCTTCCAAACTTTCCATGTAACTTGATATCCACATCACCTTTTCCAACAATAATGTCGGTTTTGCTATCTCCCAAATACACCTTTAAATCACTCTAAGTATAATTTTTTTAAACACATCTTTGTTTGGGCACGCATGAAAAGAGATTTATTATCCAAGATTCAATATTATCTAGGGATAAAACTAGAAAATCACATTGGATATCATTTGTGAAGATATTTGTAAGGAGTTTCCTATCTGGACTTTAGAGTTTTGCAGTTCTTCTCGAAGTGATCTTTTCTCCTACAGTTTCGACATTCACCACTGTATTTTTCTCTCCCTGAACTAAACTTTCATCTCCTAGACTTGAACCATTCCCTGCCTATGTTTCTATCCAGATTCCTTCCTATGTTTTCAACATTTAGTGCAAAATTTGAAGTTTCACAGCTCACCTTCCTGCGAACTTCATTCAGTGCTAACCTCATTATGTCATCAAAGTTTAGTTTCATGTTACCTGAAGAGTTGCTCACCGTAGTAACTAGTCCATCCCAATTATCTAGCAATGAAAATAAAAAAAAACAGTGCCCTGACCTCGTCATCGAACTTGATACCCACATAATATAATTAATTTATCAACAATATTAAAAATATTCAAATATTCGGCCACCGAACTATTACCCATCATCTTCATATTAAACAATCTCTTTATCAAAAAAAAATTATTTGAAGTCAAGGGCTTCTCATACCTCATCGTTAATACAACTATCATATCTATAGTAATTTTCCCATTCAAAATATTAAAAGCAACATATGAGAAAAGTGAGAGTCTGATCAAACCTAAAACTGTTCGAACAAGTACTTCTCATTCTTTTAGAGTCATCGATTTAAGCTTCTTGGTGATTCCTTCTAGTGACAAATACAACTTATTTTAATATTGTAAATCTTCAATTTGCATTTTCCAGAATGCAAAGTTTGTACCATTGAACTTCTCCACCTTGTATCTTGCTTCGTCAATCATTGCTCACACTCGAATCAAAGGTCTTCACAAAATTCCGCTCCATTATAACTTGTTATGAGGTTAAGATAAATGTGGAACACAGATTCAAGAGATCTATAATAAAATATTTGAACACAAGCACACAAAACAGGTAATTCCAAAAAAAGATGCAAAACATATCAAGATTTAATGTGGAAAACCCTAGAACGAAAAAAAAAACACAGAGTCACCACACCAAGAAATTTACTATGAAATGAGGAGAAATTGTATAAATTACAAACTTTAGGGTCTGTTTGGGGCAGCTGCAATTTATTGAATAATTTGTTGATAAGCTTATTAAAAATAAACTGCTGATAAGCTAGGTGCAGTGGCTACTATAAATTTTTTTTTTTGGAAAAGTCAGACCGCTGTCAAAAAACTGCCACCACACCAAGATAGGTGTGGTGTGAAAACGTTTTCAACGTTTTGAAAATGCATAAACTGTCAAAACGTAGTTTACCCAAACAGGTCAAGTGTGTTTTCAAAATGTCACCGCACGAAATAAGTTGCCCCAAACGGACTCTTAGTCTCTCTACTCTGTTGGAACTCACAAACGCTCCTCTCCTTTCTGAATGACACAAGAAAAATCACAAAAACCCAACACCAACTCGCAGTACCGCTTTGCACTATATGCATGCACCTACTATAGTAAAGCATGAAACTTGAAGTCTTAAACTGCATGCGTCGAGTTACCTGTCGCTCTATTATGGAATGTTGGAAACGAGTCTTCCGGGTGCCTAAGCTCCCCTACTGGTGACGGGCTTCCGTCTGAGAAACTTTGGTTGGGCGCCTGCTCTGGCGTTGGGCTGCCCGCAACTAGGCGTAGGGGTGTCCCCTAGGCTTGTGTTAGCCGCTACAGTGTTCCTAGGTGCTTTTTCTTGCCTATTAGGATCCACACATACCAGCAGTCATGGCATAAGATTTCCTATTGCCTTGTGGTTTGTTCATACAATTAATTTAAATATGACCTGCATTTAATATCTCTAGTTCAAGATAAAAGTTTTAGTGCCCATTTTTGTAGTAGATTTCATGAGTTTTTTTATTTTATATAGTTAATTTAATTGATCAATATTTAACTCCAACCTATGCGACTGTAATGTACTAGCAGTTCAAATTTAATCTTTGAATAGCAGCTTCACTTCTTGCTTTGTTTCGTATGAGTTGCATACCCCACTGGACTATATTTGTTATTGAGATAAACTTTTTTAAGGCCATTGTGGTTTAACAATCCACTTTCAAAATCAACATTTCTTACCGATAATTATTAAAAAATTAGCAAAAAATACCTTTATGCATCCAGCAAGTTATATTTGCAATGACAATACTAAATCCTAGATAGAAAAAGAAAACCGATGAAACTTCTTTTTTTTCCTTATGCTTATCTCATGTATTTAAAGCAAGCACCAACATGGAAGTGAAAAGCTGAAGAAAACACAAATTTTCATGGTAAATAATTTNTCCGGAATTCTGGAAACAAGTCTTCTGGCGTCTAAGCGCCCCTACTGGGAACGAGCTTCCACCTGACAAGCTTTGGTTGGGTGCCTGGGCGCCCACTGACACTGGGGAACCTGCTCTGGCGCTAGGTGTCACGATCTGGTCCGGAGTTTTGAATTAATGATGATAGGAACGAATGGCTCGAAGGTGGAATTAAATTTTCTATTATTATATTTCTACCACGAAGTTTAATATCCACATATTAATTGTAAAGAGCCAATAAAATGTATAATTAAAATAATAAGCAAAAAATTTACCTTTTTTGTTGTTGATCCAACATTTTGTAAATATTAGCTCATTTAGTTTTGTTTTTATTCAAAAATTTAAACCTAAAAAAATATTAAAATGACATAATAAGTTATCTAAGATAACACATGAGTAATCACACTTCTAAATTACAGTAACCCAAAGAAAAAAATAATATGCATGTTGCTGGTCTTTCATATTTCACTACAGAAGAACTTATAATAATTTAATGTGTCCATGACATTTATCCAACTGAAATAAATTAAATTTCGACATGCATTAACTTTAACTGTACTCTTTAAGGTTTAATCTTTAAAATTAATTTTTTACTTCATGCTACACATCTACATATGAGCACTATCAAAACATAATCTAACACATCCCTGATCGATATTATCATGTCAGTACAACGACTCGTAATCTAATTTACGACCAATAATCCTCAAGTAATGAAACATGATAGCTAAAATTACATCTAAAGTTGTGCAACATAACTAGAACAACACTAAACTTCAAAAATCAAAATACATATACTCAACAAAAGATAACTAAAACTACACCTATTGGACAAATAATCCATCAATCTGTATGCATCAACAACAATGGCAAAAGGTTCTTCAGGTTCCTGATGAGTTAAGGAAAAGACCCTTGATCAAATATTCTGGCTTGGTTGCTCTTTATGAGTCACTATACCAGCTTTTTTCATCATAAGCTGACAACTTCTATGAGTAGATTTCTCCTAAAAATTCCGCTAAGTAGAACCCTTTCCTGAGTTAGCATTTGGTATGGATCTTTGAGTAGAATTAGGGCAGTTCCTCATATAATTTGAAGATTGTATGTATAAGTAACATCCCTTAAAAACAAAAAGGCATTCTCCAATATGTTATTTCCCACATTTAACAAAGGGATCTGTAGTATTGCTACCAACCTGGCCAATAACTCCATCAGCATATACTCTCATTAGACTATCCAGAATGAACTATTGACACTTTTTATAAGTTCTTCCTCTTATGTGTTTTTACACTTCTAAGTCTGCTGAAAACCAATCTCCACCCGTCTACCCCTCTCCCCTAGCACTGAATTGTAATTAATCCCAAGTAGCACTAGTGGTTGTCTGATTGAATCCTTCAAACCAAATAAAATCTATGACACTTCTCCTCGGCATTTGGAACCAACAAGGTTGCATCCCTTGAAAGCATAGTAAATTATGACTCGTACTGCATTATCGAACAATCACCTTGTACTAGCCATATAAACTTGCATACATCTGTCTCTTGGATAACAGTGGTACGAACTTAACGCTAAAGGTTGTCGCAAACTCTTTCCACTACACCAAATGTCTGATTCTACCTCCAAACTTCTGCATTTGTCCTTGCCACCATAACTCAGTTTCTACCTCAAAGACAAAAGAGGCAAGTATAAACATTCTTCCAGATAAACAAGACAACCCATCTATAACCTTCTCCACTCATTAGCCATTTCTCAGCCTCCATTGGACTTCCACCTCCAAAAAAGAGAGGTGACCTCATATCCTGAAACAACTCCAGATATTTGTCCATTTGGCCTCCTTTACTAATAATAGCTTGAGATCGAGAATTCCTAATCATTTGAGTCACTGCAATCATGATATCAATAAAAGCATCAGTACTGATAGTAATATTATGAGACATCTCAATTTCTACAACATCTCTGATATCTTTCTCCTGATCCATAATTCTAAAATAACGGTAAATCAATCTAATCAGACTCAGTTTATATTCTTTATAACTTAATTCAATTCTCCTAATGACTCTTTCATTAAGATTTATGTTATTTAATATAACCTTAATCTGATACAACTTTTGCCATGACACGGCTCAAAACTTAAAATTAATCAAGACGGGAATGGACTGTCAGATGATAGATTAATTTTTTATTATTCTATTTCTATAGCTAACAATTTAATATCCCCATATTAATTGAAAAGAATAACTAAGAGAAGCAATTAAAATAATAATAACAAAATTATACCTTTATGAATGATGATTTCACCTTCTATACACATTAGCACATCTAGTATTTATTTTATTCAAAAACTTAAATATGAAAAAAATATTAAAGCAAAATAATGACTTATCTAAGATAATTTGAAAGCAATCACACTTCTAAGAAAAAAATAATATGCATGATGAACTTTCATATTTCGCTATAGAATATCTTATAATAATCTAATGTATGTGTCATTGACATTTATTCAATGAAAATAACTTAAACTTCGATATGCATCAACTTTAACTGCACTCTTCAAAATTTAATCTTTAACTTTACTTTTATTTCATGCCAATAACATTCACATCTTAGGAGCATTATCAAAATATAGCATAGCACACCCTTGCCGATATTATTAAGTCAGCACAATAGTTCGTGATCTAATTTATATAATTTCTTGAGATGGAAAGGTGTCAAGTCAACCTTAACTGATATTCTTATGTTAGCACAGCGATCAACGATCTAAACATCACAATTGTTTGGGGTGGTTGAATAACATCTAAGTGTATGAATATATTGGCGTCTCCTATCTGTACTATAGGGGGGTGAACTCTTCTTACCATGCACATACAAACATTCATATATAAACTACTTCATTCTTCATATCATATATTTTTCTTATAAAATAATTTAGCTTTATTTGTTAATGAATAAATATAATCTTACTAAATTCATACGTCAAGCAATAAAATGATATACGCACTATACTGAAATTAACATATCATATAGTCATAAAACCACTTATGAAAATTATGAAGCAATTGTTTAACATGCATACTATTCCTCTCTAACAACATGAAGAACCTATTTTAATCTAAATCTCACTAGAACAGAGCATCAATGAAATCAAACATATCTTAGAAATAATGAAGATTATTAAAATTTAAAAATATAATTACTCGGATCAACCTTGCTTGTCTCTCACTGACTTTATCTTCGAATCTTTTAGGATCAATGTCTTTGGACTTAAAAGCTATTATAATTTAATATTATATAATATCAATATTTTAATAACATCAAATCTAAATTAAATAAATCAAACTTAAATTTCAATTATCTTATACCTTATCCTTCGCGGTGATCCCTACCAAAATTCGAATATTATTCTGACTCTGATTGCTAACACAAATTAATAGCAAAATCTATGAGTACTTAATAACTTAAAATTTAATTATTGTAAATAAGTTTTCAAATAAGTATTTGCCTGTGATGTCGAAACTTCCATCTCCCGCCAATTCAAAAGTTATGTTGTTACAAATCCTAATATACTTAACCCTAATATTAACATTTAATAAATAGCATACATATTAAATATATTAATTTAAAACAATAAAATCCCCTATTACCTCATTGTAAGAACTGGCCACACCCTTCCAAATGCAGCTTAGTTCTGTCCAACTCTCTTGCTCAATTTAGCACACCCAAGCATCCTCTTCTTTCGTTTTTTTTCCTTTGCACAGCAAGCCAACAACACACAAAGCATCAAATTTTTCATCTTCTTCCTCTCTGTGAGATGCAAGTCACACGATGCTTCCTTTTTCGTCTACACACGAATCGTCTTCCTTACCTTAGACGCACAAATACATGCAGATTACGAGGCTTCCTTCTTCTACTTCTTCTTCTTCTTCTTCTTCTTCTTCTTCTTCTTCGGCTTCTTCTTCATCTTCAGCTTCTTCTTGATCACACGATTCTACCTTCCCTTGCTCCTCTTCCTCACTCTCTGCTCTCTATGTTGATCCCTCATTTCTATTCATTGGTTCGAATGTGGCATTTCGTAAAAACGAAACAATCAGATAGTTAACCCCTTTGAATCAACTCGTCCCTTAGATACAAATTTAATTTTTAATTAATTATTTTTATAAGATTATTACATTAGGCTACCTGTTGCCAAGCGCAAGGATGCCCCCGTGGCATTGTGATGCTTGTTGCACTTTTCCTAAGAGCTTCTTTTTACTAATTAGGCTTTCCTGAGAGGTGCCCTTTACTAATTAGGCTCCACACATAACAATCTCCCAATTAGAGACTGATTTGCAACCACCACTTCTCCAAACCTTCACCATCTTCATAGTTGTGTACAGTAGTGTGGCTCACCCCTAGTCTTAATCTTCTTGAACTCTCACCGAAGTTAAGCATAACTTTAGTTTCTCAATTGTAACCATCTTAGTTAACATATCTGCAGGATTTTGAGTTGTATGTATCTTTTTCAAAGAAAATTGATCATCTTTTAAAATAGAACGAATAAAATGATATCCCAATTGAATGTGCTTCATCCTGCATGAAAAATGAGATTTTAGCCAAATGAATAACACGCAAACTATTACTATGACATTTTTCAAACCCTTACTTGACCATCTCTATCATAAAGCTCTTCTGTCAAATCATTTCCGTGTTAGCCTCAGTGATAGCAATATACTCAGCTTCTATAGTTAAAAGTGCAACAATCCTCTATAGCTTGGAGCCCAACTCACTGTTATGTTCCCCAAAATCAAGGCTTACCCTGTTGTATTTCATCTAAAAATCAATATCCCCTACCATATCTAAATATACATATCTCTGTAGAATAGTTCGTACACCTTGGATATAAAATGTCTTGTTGACTTTTCTTCTCAAGTATCTGAGAATCCACTCCATCACCTTTCAATAACATTTTACCAAATTAGCCATGCACATGTTGATCACTTTCGCGACATGCAATATCTGATTTGTAAATTTCATCACATACATCAAACTTTCAATTGCTGAAACTTGCAAAGTTCTTTTCATACTTGCTCTGCTTCAGATTTGGGCGATTGTTTCTTAGATAGCTTGAAATGGCTATTTAAAGAGGTACAGACTGGTTTTGTCTCTCATGTTGAACTTGTGTAGGATATTCACAACATATTATGCCTGAGACAATTTCACCGTACCTGCAACTACACTTCTGTCTCATATTAAGGATCTTCTTAGTCTGACCAAAATCCTTCATCTCAAAACTCCCTTAATAATTGCTCATTCAAGTCCCTGAACTTCTTTGTATCTGTTTTTGCAATCATCAAATCATCCACCCACAATAAAAACACGATATAACAATTACTAAATTTTTTTTATGAAACAACAGCGATCTTGGAAGTACTTGTTATCTGACATAAACCTATCAAATTTAATGTACCACCGTCTTATGATCTACTTCAAACCATAAATACTTTTCTACAATCTGCAGACTATACCATTTGTTCCTGAAACTTTATATCCATGTGGCTACACCATATACAACTCTTTTTCTATCACCATGCGAGAACGTTACTTCAAATCTATCTGCTCCAGATGTAGATTTTTCTCTACTACCAAACTCAACATAACTCTAATAGTTGTCATCTTCACTACTGGATAAAATATCTTTAAATAGTCCACTATTTTATTTTATTGAAATTCCTTTACAACAAGTCTTACCTTGTAGCGTCTGCTACCATCTGACTCTTTTTTCAGCCTGTATATATGATTATTGCAAAGTGTTTTTTTGTCAATTGGTAGTTCAACCAAATCTCATGTCTAATTTGACTTCAGTGAATATATCCCGTCATTCATGGCAAACTCTCACTCCTTTGATTCTTTAACTCGAATGGATTATTTATAGCATTCTGGTTCATCACTATTAGTTAACAAAAGATATTACAAAGAAAAAAAATATCTTTGTATCGATCGTGTAACTCTCCTAGAGCTCCTGACTTCAGTAGCAGGTGACTAAGGAGCTTCATGTGCTTTACTAGATTGAGCACCTATCATTTCTCCATTTTTTTTATCACCAATGTCTTCTATCTGAACATATTTAGAGGGCACAATCCTGAATTAAGCTCTTATCCATGTATATTTCCATTTCATCAAAAGTAACATCTCTACTCCTAATGAATTTATGATTCTAATAATACCAGAATATGTACCCAAATTCTTTCGAGTCATACCCAATGAAAGTACACTCAACTGATTTTGAATTGAGCTAGTACGCTCTGTGATGGTTCTATTCATGCACTCAGTCACACCATTTTGTTCTGGCGTATTTGGACTAGTGAACTCATATTTGATTCATTATAATGCATAACAACTCTTGAACATCTAATCATGATGCTCGCCACCATTATCAGATTTGAGACGCTTTAATCTAAAGTTTGTCCCATTCTCAACAATGGCCTTCCACTTCTTAAACACTTCAAATACATCATATTTTTATTTCAAGAAGTACACTTATACCCTCCGGTGTGATCATCAATGAAAGTGATGAAATATTAGGAACTTCTAATTGAATGAACTAGAGTAGGACCTCATATATCAATATGCACGAACTCCAGTTCTCCAGACTTCACATTTGACCAACTTTTGGAGACAGTAACCTTCTTTTGCTTGTCGTAGACACAATCTTCACAAAAAAAAGTAGCTCTATAGACTTTAAACCATGAGCTCATTCTTAGAAAGTAAAGACTTCATATATTTCTCGCTTATAAGGCCAAATTTGCGGTGTCAAAGGCCTACATCAATCTTTATTCCAGTTACATCAATGAATACAGACATCTTATTGATCAGATAAGAGTGTCTTCAATATTGCCCTGAGCCATCATCATTGTCCCCCTGATCACCTTCCACGAATCACCTGTGAAAGTAATCACATGCCTTGACTTTACAAACAAACTCACCAAGATTAAATTTCTCTGTAAACATAAAACATGTCTAACTTAATTAAGCTTCCAAACTTTCCATGTAACTTGATATCCACATCACCTTTTCCAACAATAATGTCGGTTTTGTTATCTCCCAAATACACCTTTAAATCACTCTGAGTATAATTTTTAAACACATCTTTGTTTGGGCACGCATGAAAAGAGATTTATTATCCAAGATTTAATATTATTTAGGGATAAAACTAGAAAATCACATTGGATATCATTTGCGAAGATATTTGTAAGGAGTTTCCTATCAGGACTTTAGAGTTTTGCAGTTCTTCTTGAAGTGATCTTTCCTCCTGCAGTTTCGACATTCACCTCCGTATTTTTCTCTCCCTGAACTAGACTTTCATCTCCTAGACTTGAACCATTCCATGCCTATGTTTCTATCCAGATTCCTTCCTATGTTTTCAACATTTAGTGCAAAATTTGAAGTTTCACAGCTCACCTTCTTGCGAACTTCATTCAGTGCTAACCTCATTATGTCATCAAAGTTTAATTTCATGTTACCTGAAGAGTTGCTCACTGTAGTAATTAGTCCATCCCAATTATCTAGCAATGAAGATAAAAATAACAGTGTCCTGACCTCGTAATCGAACTTGATACCCACATAATACAATTAATTTATCAACAATGTTAAAAATATTCAAATATTCAGCCACCGAACTATTACCCATCATCTTCATATTAAACAATCTCTTTATCAAAAAAAAATTATTTGAAGTCAAGGGCTTATCATACCTCATCGTTAATACAACAATCATATCTAGAGTAATTTTCTCATTCAAAATATTAAAAGCAACATATGAGAAAAGTGAGAGTCTGATCAAACCTAAAACTGTTCGAACAAGTACTTCTCATTCTTTCAGAGTCATCGATTTAAGCTTCTTGGTGTTTCCTTCTAGTGACAAATACAACTTATTTTAATAATGTAAATCTTCAATTTGCATTTTCCAGAATCCAAAGTTTGTACCATTGAATTTCTCCACCTTGTATCTTGCTTGGTCAATCATTGCTCCCACTCGAATCAAAGGTCTTCACAAAATTCCGCTCCATTATAACTTATTATGAGGTTAAGATAAATGTGGAACACAGATTCGAGAGATCTGTAATAAAATATTTGAACACAAGCACACAAAATAGGTAATTCCAGAAAAAGATGCAAAACATATCAAAATTTAATGTGGAAAATCCTAGAACGAAAAAAAAACACAGAGTCACCACACCAAGAAATTTACTATGAAATGAGGAGAAATTGTATAAATTACAAATTNTTGTCAGGAATAAGATTTTTATGGCATAGTCTGGAATAAGATACAGTAGCAAATGATTAGGAAAAAATTATAAAGGTTAAAAGTTGCAGAATCATATTGATTAAATCACAACAAGAGAGAATATGGATGAACTGAATTGTACAAACACGCCCGGAAAAGACTTCTCAGTAGATTTTACATGCAGTTCTACATTCACAAACTTGATAGTAAACTTAACGGTCGTTAATAATAAAAAGATACTTTTCAGCATAGTACAAAAAAAAAAGCTTTAAGTGTGTTATCTTATTTAGTAGTTCTTATAGAAAAAAATTATTTGAAAACTGGATTGTTCATTGCAAGTAACGGTAACTATTTCTTTATAGAAGCATTATAAATAATGAAGTAACAACAAGTGAAAGATATCACGCGAGATTCAAACTAACTTACCTCAGAAACAAAAGCACCAACATGTGAGTTATTTTTGAAGGCAGCCTTTGGAAGACGGATGATCAAATGACGTGAGAACTTTTCTACCAAATATCCAAAATATTTTAAGTAAATTTTAAAATTTCATTTAAAATGTATGACTACCAGAAAACTGAACATATCAAATAAATACAGAGTCAAAGTGGGCAGAATAACTGGCATAACAAAAAAGTTTTATATTAGCATGCATGATGGTAGGCAACTGATTAGCAAAAGCACCCATAAGGACTTCTAAATGTGTAAATTCAAAAGTATGAACAATTACGATTGATGCCTCACAAGTAATTTAGACTAGTTAGCAAAAAAAGTAGGAAGAATGCTCTCGTCAAAAAAATCCCACAGTCAACATGTTGGATCTATAAAGACTCGGCCCAAAGCTTAAAATTAATCAAGACATGAACAGACAGTCGAACCGTAATGCTAAATTTTCTATTGTTCTAATTCTATTCCTAATAATTTAATATCCAAATATTAATTAAAAGAAATCACTAAAGAAAGTATTTTAATTAATAATTAAATATTTACTTTTCCAGATGTTGAACTCATCTTTCCATCGGTTCATTTTCTATTAATTTTATCCAAAAGTCAAAAACCTAAAAATATTAAAATAATATAATGTTACGTAAGAAAATCCGGTGGAACAATCATAATAAGTTATCTAAGATAAACCAGTCAAGCAGAAATATTAATGATCTTTAAAATAATATAATGGGTATATAATATATATACCCATTATATATATATATATATATATATNGTGGTGTGAAAACATTATTTTCAGTGTTTTGAAAACGCATAAGGTGTCAAAATGCAGTTTACCCAAACATGTCAAGTGCGTTTTCAAAACGCCACCACACGAAATAAGTTGCCCCAAACGAACCCTTAGTCTCTCTACTCTGTTGGAACTCACAAACGCTCCTCTCCTTTCTGTATCACACAAGAAAAATCACAAAAACCCAACACCAACTCGTAGTACCGCTTTGCACTATATGCACGCACCTACTATAGTAAAGCACAAAACTTGAAGTCTTTAACTGCTTGTGTCGAGTTTCCTGTCGCTCTATTACGGAATGTTGGAAACGAGTCTTCCGGGTGCCTAAGCTCCCCTACTGGTGACGGGCTTCCGTTTGAGAAACTTTGGTTGGGCACATGCTCTGGCGCTGGGCTGCCCGCTACTAGGCGTAGGGGTGTCCCCTAGGCTTGTGTTAGCCGCTACACTGTTCATAGGTGCTTTTCCTTGCCTATTAGGATCCCCACATAACAGCGGTCATGGCATAAGATTCCCTATTGCCTTGTGGTTAGTTCATACAATTAATTTAAATATGACTTGCATTTAATATCTCTAGTTCAAGATAAAAGTTTTAGCGCCCATTTTTGTAGTAGATTTCAGGAGTTTTTTTTATTTTATATAGTTAATTTAATTGATCAATATTTAACTCCAACCTATGCGACTGTAATGTACTAGCAGTTCAAATTTAATCTTTGAATAGCAGCTTCACTTCTTGCTTTGTTTCGTATGAGTTGCATACCCCACTGGACTATTTGTTATTGAGATAAACTTTGTTAAGACCATTGTGGTTTAACAATCCACTTTCAAAATCAACATTACTTTCCGATAATTATTAAAAAATAAGCAAAAAATACCTTTATGCATCCAGCAAGTTATATTTGCAATGATAATACTAAATCCTAGATAGAAAAAGAAAACTGATAAAACTTCTTTTTTTTCCTTATGCTTATCTTATGTATTTAAAGCAAGCACCAACATGGAAGTGAAAAGCTGAANCATCGTTACCAGGTTGTTGTCGCTGTTATCGAGCCACCATTGTCTAGCCACCATCGCTCGGCTACCACGGTTTCAAGACCATTGTCGTCCAAACGCTACCTAATTGT
The DNA here is from genome assembly GCA_002079205.1 of Phalaenopsis hybrid cultivar. Lineage (NCBI taxonomy): Eukaryota > Viridiplantae > Streptophyta > Magnoliopsida > Asparagales > Orchidaceae > Phalaenopsis > Phalaenopsis hybrid cultivar. The sequence goes on from JXCR01131385.1 coordinate 131,962, forward strand.
TATCGTCGTCGCCAGACCACCGTCCTTCGACCGCCTCCGTTGATTACTACCATCTACCGACCGTCCTTGTCACTATCATCGGACGACAGTCACCAGCGCCAGACCACCATCATTTAGCCATTGTCATCCCTTTATTGGACCACCATCGCCAATATCGAACCATCATAATCGTTGTAGGACCACCGTCGTCAAACCATTGTTATCCAACTACCGTTACCACTAGCGACGTTGGCATTGAATCTCCCTCACACGGCCCCTATCATCAATTTTCCAACGCATAAATCTATGTTGGATCACTACCACTTCCAACGCATAAATTTAGCCATTGAGAAGTTGGATCGCTACCACTTCCAAATATTTTCTACCACTGATCTAGTTAAAACAAATAGAAAAACCCCACTTATGTAATATTCCTTCTGACTGTTCAACGGCAAGCAACGTCTTGTAATTTATATCAGCATAGTGGAATCATTTCAACTGGGTTGGGGCAATTGGTTTTCCCTATTGATTTTTTCACGTATAAATCTATGTTGTTCTCTCATTTAGTTTTTATTTTATCTGTGCATACGTCGGATTATCATACAACACTAAGACATTAATATAGCACTCTATTGTCATAAATTTACCATGATGCAACAGGTCTTATGTGTAAGGAGCTCAAATCAAATTTATTCAGTCTTATGTGTAAGGCGCAGATTGTTGGCCCATAAAAGAAAAGCATAAAACTAAGTTAATTGTTATTGAGAAGAGAATGTTTAGATGGATGAGTGGTTTTACACATTGAAACAAAATGCGAAACAAATATATCCGTGGCTCAGATGGCAGACAAGATTAAAGAGAGTCGTCTTAGATGATTTGGTCACCTTAAACGTCGACCACTTGATGATCCATTTAAGAGAGCAGATATTTTAGATTCGATTTATGTAAATAAAGGTAGAGATGGGCTTGACAAGACTTGGATGTTGTATAAAAAATGCTAGATGAAAATATGACAATCAACAGGACACAATGGAGAAAAAAGTTTAATGCAGTCCATCCTACTTAGTGGGATAAACGCTTGTTGTTGTTGTATACATTTTTACCCGAGACACATGTCTTTTGTAATTTTTACAAGTTAAATGAACCGAACTGATCATATTTCCTTTATTACCTTTTTATCATATTAGGCTCTACATTTATTAATTAATATGCATTCACTTTGCTTTGTTTAGTAATTCTGCTTTAGTTGTGGTCTCATGCTTAAGGACCGAATATGCAAAGTGGTATTGCCAGAAGTGGGGAAATAATTTATTTTACAGTAAAAACTACCAAGTGGGTATTCCATTTTTTCTTATGTTCTCTTGTTGCTTGGTATCTCCCTTTTTGCTTTTTAGCTCTCACGCCATAGTGGTATCAGAGTCAATTCGACTGGGAATGGCGGAAGAAAGCAAGCATTCAGCTATCGATCAGCATTATGGACTACCCAGTCCAACAACTTACAAAGGATCGATGATCTTACCATAGAGTTTGTTCGATTTTCTGCAGAAATGCAAAGTGAGCTGCAAGGATTAAGAGACGAAATCAACTCTCATCTAGCAACTAAACAGGTAGTATCTTCAACCACACTGATACCCATGTTAAGTCCCCTGGCTTTAAAGGAACAAGGACAGAAGAGGGCAGTGAACCCAGGAGACTCTAATTCGGACGATGAACTTGAGACGGGGTGGAAGATTGAGATGTCTGAATCTAAAGGTGATGAGTGGTATCGAACAAAAGTTTCAAATTCTAGGAGATATGTTGGCCACAACATAAATCATGGTGAATTTAGAGTTAAATTGGACATTCCGATTTATGATGGCCACATACATATAGAAGATTACCTCAAATAGGAGCAATCCATCGAAACTTTTTTTGAATATATGGAGATTGAACCTGAGAAACATGTGAAGTATGTTGCGTGCAAATTAAATGGCAGTGCGTCTGTGAGGTGCCAGAGGTTATAGCAGATTCGAAAAAAGGAAAGGGGCCACACCACAGTTGGTTCGGAATGAAGCAATTTTTTAGGGCGCATTTCTTGCATGCTAATTCCTAATACATGCTTTATGTGGAATACCAACATTGTTCATAAGGATCAAAATCAATAAGTGAATACACTGAAGCATTTTATAGATTGAGTGCTCGAAAAAATATCAATGAATCCAATAATCAATTAGTAGTTTGGTACATTGGTAAGGTGAAGGATGTAATCCAAGATTAATTGGAGCTTAATTCTGTTTAGTCCATCTCACAAGCAGTGAATCTAACTCTAAAAGCTGAGGTACAGCCCAATCGGCGTAAGAGGGTGAGTGTGTCAAGGAGTGTGTCAGGGAAAAATTCATTTGAATATCCAGGCAATAACAATATGATGTCAATTAGGCTACTAAACTGAGCTCCCTTCCATACCAATCAAAATTTGCCCTCAAGAACAACCCTACTATTGATACAAAAATTCAAGTTAAATCTAAAGCTTCAGTTGGAGAAAATTTGTATGCCAAAACCACAAATCTGAAATGTTTTAATGTTATATATGTAGAGGTTGATTGTGTAAAGGAAATCACATCCAACACCTGCACCGGGCTCCCATGTTCCTAGGTGCAGCGCCTAGGAACTGCAATTGGGGTGTCTCAGTGCTTGGAGGTTTCGTATTAGATAATGGTGGCAAGTATCATGATTAAAGGTTCAAGTGTTCTTATGCTTCAAAAGCAAACAGGCATGAGTTCACTGTTCAAAAAACATCACAACAAACTGAAATTTAAGTGCTTGAACAAAATCATCACAATTGTGTCAAGACTATGAGGCTGCATGCAAGCTTGCTAAAGCAATTTTGGGCAGAAACGGTGAATACTAGAATTTATCTGATAAATTATGGTCCGTCGGTACTTTTAGATGAAAACTTACCTGAAGAAGTCTGGAGTCATAATGGAGTAAATCTATCATACTTGAAAATATTTGGTTGTTTTTCATAAATTTATGTTGATGCAGGATCCAAGAGTGAGCTTGATTCAAAACCAGTCAAATGCACTTTCATTGCATATGACTCAAATGAATTTGGGTATAAATTCTAGGACTATCAGAATCAGAAATTCATTAAGAGTATGGATGTTACTTTCAATTAAATGGAGATGTGTAATGACAGAAACAAAACTTAGAATTGTCCATTAATTACTTCTAAAGAGTCCTCCAAATATGTTGAGACAGAAGATATCGGTAATCAGAAAAATAGAAATGAAAAATGTTCAATCTGATGAAGCACGAGAAGTTCCTCAAACACCTGTTGTTGAAGTTAGGAGGTCCAGCAGAATCACAATACTAATACAGAAGTATTCTCCTTGTACTATTTATTGCTGGATGATGGTGGTGAACTGGAGTTCTATGAAAAGGCCACTCATGTTAAAGACTCTAAGAAGTGAGAGTCTGTCATAGATGATGAGATGCAACCACTAAGGTCAAATTAGACGTGGGATTTGACAGAATTACCAAACGGTAAAAAGGCACTGCACAACAAGTAAATTTACAGCTACAAGCCGAAATTTATTGTAAATAGGTTTCACTAAAAGAAAGGGGTCAAATACATTAAGATATTTTCTCCTGTAGTGAAGATGGCAACTATCAGAGCTTTGATGAGCTTGGTTACATATGAAAATCTATATATGGAATAAATGAATATGAAAACAACCTTCTTAAGTGGTAACTTAGAAGAGGAACTATATATGGTGCAGGTGCAAAGTTATGAATTCCAGGAAAAGAAATCAAGCTCTACAGATTAAAGAAGAGTCTTTTATGGTTTGAAGCAGACACTAAGGTAGGAGCACAGAAGATAGGATGTAATCTGCCCATGTGCATTGATACTAGAGCTATTAACAAGCTTGTTATTAAATATTGTTTTCCCATGCCAAGTATCGAAGCTAGATTTACGAAGTGGATACCATCAAATTTGTATATGACCAAGGGATGGATGGAAAATAGCAATCAAAACTCGTGAAGGATTATACGAATTGAAGTTTAACTCATTCGGTTTATGTATTGCGCCAAGTGCTTTTATAAGGCTCATGAATGAGATACTTAAACCTTTTTGGGTTATGTTCGTGTCGTTTATTTTGACGACATATTAGTTTATAGTCCTCTTGATGAACACAAAATATTTGGCTCTTCAAGTCTCTCTGTGCTCATAAGTTATATCAAAATGTGAGTATGCAACCTCTTATGCCCACTTTCTTGGTTTTATAATTTCAGCAAACGAAATTCGGACAGATCAAGAAAATTTTCAGTCATTCAAGAGTGGTCGAAACCTACTTTTTTTTCAAAAATTCAAAGCTTTCATGGGCTAGCAAATTTCTACCATCATCATTTTATATGAGGTTTTAATGTGATAATGGTTCCCATCACTAATTGCCTTAAATCCAAAGCATTTAATTGGTAGCTTCGAAATCATAAAAACTACATGAAATTTTGTGCCAGTTTTAGCCCTCTCCAATTTTGACAAACCATTCCACCCAGAAACTGATGCGAGCAGTCATTTCACAGAAAGATTGTCCTACTGAGTTTTATAGTGAGAAACTAAGTGCAGCAAGGCAAAAGTGGACAGTTTATGAGCAAGAATTGTACAATGTGATTCGTGCTATCAGATAGTGGGAGCATTACCTCCTTCACCAAGATTGTGTTTTGTGCAATGATCACCGAGCTTTACATTTTATAAATTCGCAAAAAAAAAAAAACAATAGAATGCATACTCGTTGGGTGATATTTTTGCAGAAATTCATCTATGTGCTTGAGCATAAATCCAATTCACATGACTAAGTGGCCGACGCACTCAGCAAGCGATCAACCCACTTCCCTACAAATAAAAATCACAAGACTGGAATATTTGAAGGCTTTATATGACAATAACAATGATTTTTATGAAATCTGGAAATAGTGTCACTCACACCATTCGGTTTATGATCGGCATGCGTATGTATTCAAAAGCAATCGATTGTGTGCGCCCAATTCCTCTCTTAGACATCAACTAATTAAGGAAATACAAATCGGGGATTAACAGCCCATGTTGGACAAAAGAGAACATTGAACCAGTTACAAACTCTTTTTTTTTGCCCAATATCCATAGAGATGTTAAAAGATTTGTGGCCAAGTGTCCAATATGTCAAAAAACTTACAAAGGTAAGTCTCAAAATATAAGTTTGTATACTCCTTTGCCAACTCTTGCATCGATTTGGGAAGATCTTAATCTAGATTTTATATTTGGGCTACCAATAACAAGAAAGGGAGTTCATTAAATAATAGTAGTTGTGGTTTCTAAGATGACACACTTTATTTCTTGAAAGAGAACTTCCAATGAAAGTCACATTGCCCGCCTCTTCTTTCATGAGATTGTTCGTCTTCATGGTATACCTCAAAGTCTCACTTCTAATCATGATGTTAAGTTCATGCAAGAGCAACAGATGAAGTGGAAGCAGAAGGCGTCACAGGAGAAGGAGACATTGCAGAGTGCCCAAACCCACTCAACAGTGAACAAACCACGTGAGCGCGACAATTATCGTGCAGTTTTGACTCGATCCGGGTGAAACTCCCTAGTTTCTTGTAAGAGACCTTCCGATGCAAGTCACATTGCGAGCCTCTTCTTTCATGAAATTGTTCGTCTTCGTGGCATACCTAAAAGTTTCACTTCTAATCATGATGTTAAGTTCACACAGGAGCAACAGATGAAGCGGGAGTAGGAGGCGTCACGAGAGCAGGACACGGTGCTAGGCGCCCGGACCCGCTCAGTAGTGAACAAATTACCTGGGTGCGACAATTGTCATGCGGGTTTAACTCGATCTGGGCAGACCTCCTTAGTGCACAATTTTCCTCCTATTTGAAGTGTGGCCCACTCCTCTTTACCTTATCACTATTTATTTGTTATTTATTGTGTTTTAGGGCAATATTGTTCAGATTTCTGTCAGGACAGCCGTCAACATTCAGATTTTCCCTTCTAGAGTTGTATCCAACTACAAGTGATGCTTCGGTTGTATCGCGTTCAAAGTGATAATTATCCCCGACCTTCCCACTCCCCCGCAACCCTACTGCCGCAGTCGTCATATTTGTTGCAACCATCGGAAAACAAACATGTTATTGTTTTCTTGCAGTTGTCTGCCGCCTCTCCTCTCCTCCCAAACTACAGCCCCCTTGACGCCAACCTTTCTTCTTGTTGTCGCCATCCTAAGGACAGCCCACATGCTATCTTTCTGCCACTCCAGCCCTCCCTATTGTTGTCATTGTTGTCCCAGCATCCCAACAACCTTCTACACCTCCACTCAACCTCCTACCTTNCTAGGTTTGATAGTTTCCATTCTTTCTACTAATCAATTTTTATCAAGTCCTTCGTGAGCAAAAGTTGCTGATGCTCAAAGTTTTCAGCCCATATCTATTGAACAAAAAATAAATACTATACAGATCCTTTGACGTGATGGCAAGCTTTGGAGATTGAGAAGCTTTTGGCAACCTAACTATGAAATTCAATACGGAAGAGTTTCCAGAACCAAGAGAATTACACCAAAATAAGAAAGAAAATTTAGAGATGAATAAAAAAAGAGAGTTTTGTCCAAAATTGCATGCCTCTATAGATTACAAAAATAAAAGCATTTTCATAAGGACGAAAAACAACAAAGTACAAAAAGAAAATTGCGCAAAGAATTTGTAGTTTAATTTGCAGATGTATGATATGGGCAAATCTAACATGTGCTTGATATGCACATCATGTCTGGTAAATTTACACATGCAAGCCTCGAATAATAAGCAAATTAGGCTTGATACTTCCACACAATATTGCCTTGATCAGTCATGAATCTTGAAGCATATTGCGTATGGGAGGTCCAAATATTTAATTAAGAATTCCCTACACTCCAATTTGAATGAAGGGCCTTGCTGAAATGAATCAAATGACAAAAAAAATGATTCAATTTGAGTCCAAATGAGCTCAGATGATGCACTTAAAGCATATTAAGAAGTTTTGTGACATAATCAAATGATCTACAAATTTGACAAACTTATAGTCAAATCGCATATCTCGACGAAACGAATCCAACGAACTCAATATTAATTCCGACATTTTAAGGCGGTTAAACGCTCAAAAAATATCATTTGATTAAGGGAATCATTTTGGGTCATCCAATGGAGTTGATCGGACTCGAGCAGTATTTACGAAGTATGTCACTCACAAAAACTACAAATAGACCGCTACTCTCTTCATGAAGAGACCTAGACCTAGATGAAAAGACTAAATGGAGCTTCAAACTATTAAGGATTCCCGAGTTCCACCACCGTCGAACTACAGCTACCATCGCCCTACCACCATCATCATTGAAGCATCCTCACCTGGTCACCACCTCCATCACCGAGCCGCCATCGCCTGACTAATGTCGTCATCGAGTAATCGTTACCAGGCTGTTGTCGCTGTTATCGGGCCACCATTGTCTAACCGTCATCGCTCGGCTACCACGATTTTAAGACCATTGTCGGCCAAACGCAACCTAATTGTTATCGTCGTCGCCAAACCACCGTCCTCCGACCGCCTCCATTGATTACTACCATCTACCGACCGTCCTTATCACTATCATCGGACGACGGTCACCAGCGCCAGACCACCATCATTTAGCCATTGTCATCCCTTTATCGGACCACCATCGCCATTATCTAACCATCATAAGTGTTGTAGGACCACCACATCAAACCAATGTTACCCAACTACTGTTACCACTAGCGATGTTGGCATCGAATCTCCATCACACGGCCCCTATCATCAATTTTCCAACGCAATAGTTGAATCGCTACCGCTTCCTAATATTTTCTACCACTGATCTAGTTAAAAACAAATAGAAAAACCCAACTTATGTAATATTCCTTCTAACTGTTCAACGGCGAGCAACGTCTTGTAATTTATATCAGCATAGTGGAATCATTTCAACTGGGCTGGGCCAATTGGTTTTCCCTATTGATTTTTTCACGTAAAAATCTATGTTGTTTTCTCATTCAGTTTTTATTTTATCTGTGTATACGTCGGATTATCATACAACACTAAGATATTAATATAGCACTCTATTGTCATAAATTTACCATCATGCAACAAGTCTTATGCGTAAGGAGCTCAAATCAAATTTATTATAGTCTTATGTGTAAGGCGCGGATTGTTGGCCCATAAAAGAAAAGCATAAAACTAAGTTAATTGTTATTGAGATGAGAATGTTTAGATGGATGAGTGGTTTTACACATTGAGACAAAATGCGAAACAAATATATCCGTGAAAGGGTTGGTGTAGCTCAGGTGGCAGACAAGATTAAAGAGAGTCGTCTTAGATGGTTTGGTCACCTTAAACGTCGACCACTCGATGATCCATTTATGAGAGTAGATATTTTAGATTCGATTTATGTAAATAAAGGTAGAGATGGGCTTGAAAAGACTTGGATGTTGTATAAAAAATGCTAGATGAAAATATGACAATCAACAGGACACAATGGAGAAAAAAGATTAATGCAGTCCATCCTACTTAGTGGGATAAAAGCTTGTTGTTGTTGTCGTTGTTGTTGTTGTATACATTTTTACCCGAGACACGTGCCTTTTGTAATTTTTACAAGTTAAATGAACCGAACTGATCATATTTCCTTTATTACCTTTTTATCATATTAGGCTCTACATTTATTAATTAATATGCATTCACTTTGCTTTGTTTAGTAATTCTGCTTTAGTTGTGGTCTCATGCTTAAGGACTGAATATGCATAGTGGTATTGCCAGAAGTGGGGAGATAATTTATTTTACAGTAAAAACTACCAAGTGGGTATTCCATTTTTTCTTGTGTTCTCTTGTTGCTTGGTATCTCCCTTTTTGCTTTTAAGCTCTCACGCCATAGTGGTATCAGAGTCAATTCGACTGGGAATGGCGGAAGAAAGCAAGCATTCAGCTATCGATGGAGATCGAAGCCTCGAAGCATTATGGACTATCCACTCCAACAACTTACAGAGGATTGATGATCTTACCACAGAGTTTGTTCGATTTTCTGCAGAAATGCAAAGTGAGCTGCAAGGATTAAGAGAGGAAATAAACTCTCATATAGCAACTAAACAGGTAGTATCTTCAACCACACTGATACCCATGTTAAGTCCCCTGGCTTTAAAGGAACAAGGACAGAAGAGGGCAGTGAACCCAGGAGATTCTAATTCGAACGATGAACTTGAGACGAGGCGGAAGATTGAGGTGTCTGAATCTGAAGGTGATGAGTGGTATCGAACAAAAGTTTCAAATTCTAGGAGATATGATGGCCACAACATAAATCATGGTGAATTTAGAGTTAAATTGGACATTCCGATTTATGATGGCCACATACATATAGAAGATTACCTCAAATAGGAGCAATCCGTCGAAACTTTTTTTGAATATATGGAGATCGAACCTGAGAAACATGTGAAGTATGTTGCGTGCAAATTAAATGGCAATGCGTCTGTGCGGTACCAGAGGTTATAGCAGATTCGAAAAAAGGAAGGAAACGAATCAGACCACGGTTGGTTCATAATGAAGCAATTTTTAAGGGCACATATCTTGCATGCTAATTTCTAATACATGCTTTATGTGGAATACCAACATTGTTCATAAGGATCAAAATCAATAAGCGAATACACTGAAGCATTTTATAGATTGAGTGCTCGAAAAAATATCAATGAATCCAATAATCAATTAGTAGTTTGGTACATTGGTAAGGTGAAGGATGTAATCCAAGATTAATTGGAGCTTAATTCTGTTTAGTCCATCTCACAAGCAGTGAATCTAACTCGAAAAGCTGAGGTACAACCCAATCGGCGTAAGAGGGTGAGTGTGTCAAGGAAAAATTCATTTGAATATCCGGGCAATAACAATATGATGTCAATTATGCTACTAAACTGAGCTCCCTTCCATACCAATCAAACTTTGCCCTCAAGAACAGCCCTACTATTGATACAAAAATTCAAGTTAAATCTAAAGCTTCAGTTGGGGAAAATTTGTATGCCAAAACCACAAATCTGAAATGTTTTAATGTTATATATGTAGAGGTTGATTGTGTCGAGGAAATCACATCCAACACCTGCACCGGACGCCCATATTCCTAGGTGCAGCGCCTAGGAGCTGCAATTGGGGTGTCCCAGTGCTTGGAGGTTTCGTATTAGAAAATGGTGGCAAGTATCATGATTAAAGGTTCAAGTGTTATTATGCTTCAAAAGCAAACAGGCATGAGTTCACTGTTCAAAAAACATCACAACAAACTGGAGTTTAAGCGCGTGAACAAAATCATCACAATTGTGTCAAGAGTATGAGGCTCATACAAGCTTGCTAAAGAGTTTTGGGCATAAACGGTGAATACTAGAATTTATCTAATAAATTATGGTCCGTCAGTACTTTTAGATGAAAACTTACCTGAAGAAGTTTGGAGTCATAAAGGAGTAAATCTATCACACTTGAAAATCTTTGGTTGTTTTTCATAAATTTATGTTGATGCAGGATCCAAGAGTGAGCTTGATTCAAAATCTGTCAAATGCACTTTCATTGCATATGACTCAAATGAATTTGGGTACAAATTCTAGGACTGTCAAAATCAGAAATTCATTAAGAGTATGGATGTTACTTTCAATTAAATGGATATGTGCAATGACAGAAACAAAATTTAGAATTTCCCATTACTTACTTCTAAAGAGTCCAAATATGTTGAGATAGAAGATATCGGTGATCAGAAAAATAGAAATGAAAAATGTTCAATCTGATGAAGCACGAGAAGTTCCTCAAACACCAGCTGTTGAAGTTAGGAGGTCCAGCAGAATCACAATACTAATACAGAAGTATTCTCCTTACTTGTAGTATTTATTGTTGGATGATGGTGGTGAACCGGATGTCTATGAAAAGGCCACTCATGTTAAAGACTCTAAGAAGTGAGAGTCTGCTATAGATGATGAGATGCAACCACTAAGGTCAAATTAAACGTGGGATTTGACAAAATTGCAAGTGGGAAAAAGGCACTGCACAACAAGTAAATTTACAAGCTGAATAAAAATTTAGATGATAGCAAGCGCTACAAGCCGAAATTTATTGTAAATAGGTCTCACTAAAAGAAAGGAGTCAAATACATTAAGATGTTTTCTCTTGTAGTGAAGATGGAAACTATCAGAGCTTTGATGAGCTTGGTTACATATGAAGATCTATATATGGAATAAATGAATATGAAAACAACCTTCTTAAATGGTAACTTAGAAGAGGAACTATATATGGTGCAGGTGCAAAGTTATGAAATTTCAGGAAAAGAAATCAAGCTCTACAAACTGAAGAAGAATCTTTTATGGTTTGAAGCAGACACTAAGGTAGGAGCACAGAAGATAGGATGTAATCTGCCCATGTGCATTGATACTAGAGCTATTAACAAGCTTACAATTAAATATTGCTTTCCCATGCCAAGTATCGAAGCTAGATTTACGAAGTGGATACCATCAAATTTGTATATGACCAAGGGATGGATGGAAAATCGCGTTCAAAACTCGTGAAGGATTATACGAATTGAAGTTTAAGTCATTCAGTTTATGTATTGCGCCAAGTGCTTTTATAAGGCTCATGAATGAGATACTTAAACCTTTTTAGGTTACTTTCGTCTCGTTTATTTTGACGACATATTAGTTTATAGTTCTTTTCTTGATGAACACAAAATATTTGGCTCTTCAAATCTCTCTGTGCTCATAAATTATATCAAAATGTGAGTATGCAACCTCTTATCCCCACTTTCTTGGTTTTATAATTTCAGCAAACGACATTCGGACAGATCAAGAAAATGTTCAGTCATTCAAGAGTGGTCGAAACCTACTTTTTTTACCTACTTTTATTTCAAAAATTCAAAGCTTTCATGGGCTAGCAAATTTCTACCATCATTTTATATGAGGTTTTAATGCGATGATGGTTCTGATCACTAATTGCCTTAAATCCAAAGCATTTACTTGGTAGTTTCGAAATCATAAAAACTACATGAAATTTTGTGCCAATTTTAGCCCTCTCCAATTTTGACAAACCATTCCACCCAAAAACTTATGCGAGCAGTCATTTCACAGAAAGATCGTCCTACTGAGTTTTACAGCGAGAAACTAAGTGCAGCAAGGCAAAAGTGGACAGTTTATGAGCAAAAATTATACAATGTGATTCGTGCTATCAGATAGTGGGAGCATTACCTCCTTCACCAAGATTGTGTTTCGTGCAATGATCACCAAGCTTTACATTTTATAAATTCGCAAAAAAAAAACTCAATAGAATGCATACTCGTTGGGTGATATTTTTGCATAAATTCATCTATGTGCTTGAGCATAAATCCAATTCACATGATTGAGTGGCCGACGCACTCAGCAGGCGATCAACCCACTTCCCTACGAATAAAAATCACAAGGCTGGAACATTTGAAGGCTTTATATGACAATAACAAGGATTTTTATGAAATCTGGAAATAGTGTCACTCACACCATTCGGTTTATGATCGGCATGTGTATGTATTCAAAAGCAGTTGGTTGTGTGCGCCCGATTCCTCTCTTAGACATCAACTAATTGAGGAAATACAAATCGGGGATTAACTGCCCATGTTGGGCAAGAGAGAACATTGAACCAGTTACAAACTCTTTTTTTTGGCCCAATATCCATAGAGATGTTAAAAGATTTGTGGCAAAGTGTCCAATATGTCAAAAAACTTACAAAGGTAAGTCTCAAAATATAAGTTTGTATACTCCTTTGCCAACTCTTGCATCGATTTGGGAAGATCTTAATCTAGATTTTATATTTGGGCTACCAATAACAAGAAAGGGAGTTCATTCAATAATAGTAGTTGTGGACAAATTTTCTAAGGTGACACACTTTATTTCTTGAAAGAGAACTTCCAATGAAAGTCACATTGCCCGCCTCTTCTTTCATGAGATTGTTCGTCTTCATGGTATACCTCAAAGTCTCACTTCTAATCATGATGTTAAGTTCATGCAAGAGCAACAGATGAAGTGGGAGCAGAAGGCGTCATAGGAGAAGGAGACATTGCAGGGTGCCCAAACCCACTCAACAGTGAACAAACCACGTGAGCGCGACAATTGCCATGCAGTTTCGACTCGATCCGGGTGAAACTCCCTAGTTTCTTGTAAGAGACCTTCCAATGCAAGTCACATTGCGAACCTCTTCTTTCATGAGATTGTTCGTCTTCATGGTATACATCAAAGTTTCACTTATAATCATGATGTTAAGTTCACGCAGGAGCAACAGATGAAGCGGGAGTAGGAGGCGTCACAAGAGCAGGACACGGTGCTAGGCGCCCAGACCCGCTCAGCAGTGAACAAATTACGTGGGTGCGACAATTGTCATGCGGGTTTAACTCGATCTGGGCAGACCTCCTTAGTTCACAATTTTCCTCCTATTTGGAGTGTGCCCCACTCCTCTTTACCTTAACACTATTTATTTGTTATTTCTTGTGTTTTAGGGCAATATTGGTCATATTTCTGTCAGGACAGCCGTCAACATTCAGATTTTCCCTTCTAGAGTTGTACCCAGCTACAAGTGGTGCTCCAGTTGTATCGCGTTCAAAGTGGTAATTATCCTCGACCTTGCCACTCCCTTGCAACCCTCCTGCCGCCGCCGTCATATTTGTTGCAACCATCAGAAAACAAACATGTTATTGTTTTCTTGCAGCTCTCTACCGCCTCTCCTCTCCTCCCAAACTACAGCCCCCTTGACGCCAACCTTGCTTCTTGTTGCCGCCATCCTAAGGACAGCCCACATGATATCTTTCTGCCACTCCAACCCTCCCTATTGTTGTCATTGTTGTCCCAGCATCCCAACAACCTTCTACACCTCCACTCAACCTCCTACCTTGTTGTCACACCCTCCTGCAATCCCCCACTTGTCATCCAGCCAACCCCACTCAATTTCGGCTTGTTGCCGCCCCCTCCACTGCCTCACGCTTGCTACCCAACCACCCAACCACATCCCCTCACTGTTGTCAAGCCTCTCTACCACCTCCCACCCTCCTTTTCCACTACCTCGACACGTAGTCAACCACCATCGATCCTCGCCCTAAGAGGTCTTTTGTATTTGTGTCGATGTTTCTTATTTCAAGAGTCTTTCTTTGTAATCCCTTTGAATTTCAGCAACAATATTTGCATTTCTATGGTGGTTTGGGTTAACTCCGGTATTAATTCGTTAGCTGGTTTTGGAGAGAATTGTCGAAGCATTTTTAGACATCGCTCCGCCTAAGTTCAGCATGCCACCCTCAGTCTGATGGTCAAACCGAAGTCACTAATCGCATCCTTGGGAATATGTTGCGTTGTTTGGTTCAAGATCACCCAAAATGGTGGTATGAGGTCCTCGACAAAACTAAATTTGCTTACAATTCCATGCCAAATCAATCTACAGGTTTATGTCCATTTGGTATTGTTTATACTAAAATGTTGTTGACCTCATTTTTAGTGAGGTCTAGTCTTTCTCTTAGGATTTAGGATCTAGCCTTAGGGATCTCCCTTTGACTATCTTAGAACCTTAGAAATGGGACCTGCCTCATTTTAGTTCGACCTACTTCCGTCCTCTCTTGTGGTTTCGCGCGTGCGGTGTCAACTTCTAGCACCTAGAAGGGTGAAACCGGCATGAGGAAACCCAAAAGGAATTCTTATAGGACTCCAAGCCTTAGGAAAACATCGTCATGACCTTTTCGTCACATACACACATCAAATGCACATAATTCATTGAGTTGCACGAAACCGGACTTCAATTAAGCCCGGAGGAGGGGTCAAAATGCGAACTTCTCCGAACGACCTCTGACCGCAAAACGGACTGCACCGGCACGTCCGGAGCGTCGATTTTGCCCAGGGAGAACACCCATTTTGTTATGTCGCCGCGCGCAAATAAATCGCATAAGATTATATATATATATATATNGCATAAGCGTGGGTTGCTTTGAGCTGCATGACCTTGTTGTTTTGAGGAAGTTTAAAGCTCAATTTGGTTCGATNCATCCCCTCACTATTGTTAAGCCTCTCTACCACCCCTCCTTTTCCACTACCTCGGCACTGTCGGTCGTTTTATTGTTCAATTTCACTTTCGTAGTTTGAAAAGATGATGATTTTGTGATTTTGAAAATAATTTAAATATAAATATAACTTTTTTTTTAAGAAGTAACGTTTTTTAATTTTTAAAATAAGTGAGATCAAACGAGTCTCACATTTTCAAATAGTTTAGATGATTTAATACAATACTACAAGCAATACACTTATCCCGAAGAATAAATATATTACTTGTAATAGGGATTTAATCATCTAGACTAAACAATTTGTGACATCCGTTTTGATCTGCGAAATATTTTATAAAAAGGCCAACAAGTTCCCCTATCTAANAAAATATTTTATAAAAATGCCAACAAGTTCCCCTATCTAACATAAAAATTAGATAGGGTTTATTTTATCTGGGTTCCTG
>JXCR01131385.1:150339-162593 GCA_002079205.1 Phalaenopsis hybrid cultivar
CGCAATTTCGTGAATTTTGTGTATTTGATGTGTGTATGTGACGAAAAAGGTCGTNAGCCCTTTTCTTAGCTTTAAGAGCTCTTGTGCTTGGCCTCTGCTAGACTTGGTTTGGCTCTAAAGTGGGGGTTGTGTTTGCTTGTTTTAGCCCTGCTGGACTTGGTTTGGCTCTAGTGGGGAGCTGTGTTCGTTTTGTTTAGCCTTGTTGGGCTCGGTTTGGCTCTAGTTGGGGGTCTTGGTTTGTTTTGTTTGGCCCTTACCCGAGGGGTGGCTTTGCTGGCTTTGGTTCCTACTCCTACCTGTGAGACCCATTGAAATTTCTTGAGTTTAGTTTATCCCTTCTTGTTGAGTTTGAATCATTGGAATGATTATAGGGGAGGTGGCTTTGCTGGCTTTGGCTCCTACTCCTTACCCGTGAGGTCTATTGCAGGTCTTTGGGTGTGATTTGGCTTTCCCTGCTAGGCTTGGATTGTCTTGAGAGTTGTGGATGAATCAAGTTTGTCATCTCAAAAATTATAATTATTTCAGTTATCCTTTCAGTTTGTCAGGGAGGCATAGTTGCCTTTAGTGGTCCTCCTGTTGGTTTTGGCCATGAGCCCCTTTGTGCTTTGGATGGTCTCTGGTCGTGGGATTTTGTAATTGTTCTTTGCTGCCTTAAACCGTGAGCTTTATCGGTTCTTTTGGGCCCCTTTGTTGCCTTAGCTGTAAACATTCCCTGTGGTCTTTTAGGCTGTCTTTGGTTATGGGCCTTGTGAGCTGTTTCTTCCCCTCTGCCGACCCTGGCCGTGAGTCATGCTTGTTGTTCAGTTCTTTGTAGTGATCCCGATCGTGAGCATTTATGTGATTTGATGGGAAGATTTCAGTGCTTATTTGATATGTGAAGTTATGGATTGAGTTGGAAGTTAGAGAATTTTGATATCAACTTTGAGATTTGGCGAGGATTTGCAAGCCTTATCTGGGAGAGCATTTGGTTTATTTGATTAATCCTGTGTTCTCGGGGTTTGGAGAATCAGCGCAAAGGGATATTTTATGTTTGTTAGGAAAGGCCTCGGGACATACTTTTCCAGGTCTTTTCGATAGGAGTTTTTGAGAACTGATCCAGTCTCCTTTTCGTTGTTTTAGATGGATNTAGCATAATTTAAAATAGGAAAATAAAATGCAATAGATACGTTCATGATCAGCCATAATCTGAAAATACTTGATATATTCATCTACAGAAGCTGTATCAAAAATTATAAATCACCTAGCATGAAGCACATACCTTCAGTAGATGAATCCAGCTCTACAACACATTCATGATTTGCATTAATAGAATATTTCTCAGATATAGCAATTAAAGTGATCGATATCAAAATGTCTACCATCTCATCAACATTTCTGCCAACATTGAGTCTCATATTAAATTCAAGATCAAAATACAGATGGCAAGGATGACCCTGGAAAGGAAAACACTTATTATTTTCTAGCGATAAAACTCTTGAGTGTGTGAATAGAAATTTGCCTTATTAGAGCATAATGATTTATCAAGAAAGAAAAGAACATATCAACAATTTGCATGGTTATATGAACGGCAAAATAGATGCCATTAAAGCAGAGACTGCCAAATGCTACTGTTTGTTCTTCGCGTGTCGCATGATCTACAAGTTTCAATCCATGCAAACATATGTTGAGATCTGCTAAAACATAAAGTTTCGAGTTACATCACCACAAAAAATTATAGGGATATAGTTAGATGCTAAAGCTATTGGACAAGAGAGGCACTATAAACTACACTGAAAGTTTTTCGAAGGGCANACAAAGATAGAGCAGAAAGATACCCTATCCTATAACATCAAGATCCAGGCATTTGATGAACAATAGGATACGGTATCCTTCACCGACATAAGTCTAGCGGTAGTCGGCTCGAACATCCTCAGAATACGGGCAGTCCTATGTCTGGTAGCGTAATCGACTCGTGGACAACAAAAAATTTTTAACAAAAAAAAAGATAAGTTTTGATAAATCATTTTTAAACAAAAACACACTTTTCTAAGAAACAAAATTGATAACTCTTCTTTGCATGTCTAAGAATTTGTGTGTATGCCAAAAACATAAATCTTAAAAATACGTTTTAAAATTGGTTGTCCACCTGGCGAATACTTGTTTAGGCAGGGAAATAGCCCCCTAAGTGAGGTTCAAGACACTTCTAGAGGAGTGACGGGTTCTATATATTCGGGTGACCGAGTAGCCTTCGTGGACCCTTAAGAATAAATATAGCTGAGTCTAGTCCCATACGAGTGTTTGCGGTCCCCCTCACTTGAAATTTTCTTTTGTTTTATCGAAGTGGACGGAACACTCGTGTTACTTTTCTTTTCTTTCGGGATTTCCCCAGGAGTTTTGAGGATTTTCTTTCACTTGAGTCTCTTTCGTTGATTTTCTCGAGGGTTTTCCGCTTTTCCTCGGATTTCCTGGATGACGTTTTTCTTTCGGACTTTGCTTTTTGAGATGCATTTAGGTTTGCTATGCTTAAAAAACATCAGATCTCACGGGCGTACATGTTTGCTTTATATTTTACAGCATTTAATTTTCATGTTTCTACCTGTTGTTGTTTTTCCTGTATAGCATGTTATAATTTTCCTGTTTCTACTTGCTACTGTTCTTCCTGTATAGCATGTCATATTACTCATGTTTCTACTTGCTATTGTCCTCCCTGTATAGCATGTTACACTTGTCATGTTTCTACCTGCTACTGTTCTTCCTGTATAGCATGTTGTACTGTTCCTGTTTTTGCCTACTATTGTTCCATTTGCATGCTACTATTCGTTCCTGCATCGCACGCTTTACATTTTATAACTTTAAACATGTTTACTTTTTTTACNAGGATTTTAATTCCGGCTGCCGACAGCTTCTTACGGGCGACCCCCAAATATAACTTTCTCCTTTTAAGCGCCGACAAATGTCTAATCATACCATTGATGTAGTTGTTCTACCAAAGTGCAAAAGTCGTGCAACAGCAACCATGGAAAGCAAGGCCACCGAATTATTGTAGGACGTGCAATCTCGATTGTTGGAGTCTAATGAAAAATATAAGGAACTAGCAGATCAACATCAACGTCCCAAAGTCTTCACTCCAGGAGATCTAGTCAAGGTTAAAATGCATAAAGAAAGATTCGCATCAGGCACCTATTCAAAGCTGAACCTTCACAAACTAGGAACTTTTTTCTATGAATAGACAAATCAACGATAACGCTTACATCATGGATCAACCTCCTGACATACTTACCTCCCCTACTTTCAAGTTTCTAACATATATGCATATCACCCTCCAAATGAAGCCACCCATAGTTGATTTCGCTCGGGTCGAGTTCTTATGAAGCATGGAAGACATGATGTGACACATTTCCTTATTTCTCTTTTACATATTTCCTTTATTTTACACCATATTAGGCTCTAGTTTTATTTACTAATATGCATTTGCTTTTCTTTGTTTAGTAATTTTGTTTTACTTGTGGTTCCATGACTAAGGACCGAATATACATAGGGGTATTGCCTATAGAGGAGAGAGAGACATCATGTTTTACAGTAAAAACTACCTTGTGTTGTTCCATCTTTTCTTGTCTTCTTCCTGCTGCTTGGTCTCTGCTTTGTTGTTTTGTAGCTCTCATGTCACAAACCAAGCCGTTTTACATCATTAGCGCATGCATCATTCAATTGTAACCCATTGGGATTATCATCTAACTTTCCCTTCCTCTGATATTAGTCCTTCTGACTTCGGATACATTTGGGACAGCTTTTTGATGTTTTTATCTTACAGATCTCTAAAAGACTTTTATTTAGCTACAACTTTCTTATTACATTTTAGTAAATTTTGAGGGAAGTATGAACTTTTCAACCAAATCCACTAGAGTGTAGTAGCTATAAAAAAGTTGGTGTTTGACTTTTTTTTATAGAAAGAAGTCTACAATACCCACAATAACCTTCAAAAACTCTATTTCTATCGTAACAAATTAAAAATTAATTTTACAAATAGCTTCAAGCGTCCCAAAGCATATCCCATCTCTATCTCCTTTTATGTACGTTAAAATGCTATGCTTAATGCAGTGATAATATTTTTCTTTTATGCCATATTTTAAATTAAATTCTAAAGTGATTTATGTTATTATACAAATTTATAAACAATAGAAGTTCACATTTTAAGCACACATGGTTAACATCCAGGTATCGTTATGTCAGTAAGTATGCTTAGACATTGGAAGCAGCTAATGAGGTTCAAGATCTCAGTGTAAAGCCCGGCAACGATAAAAGTTGAAGCTTCCAGGACTCAGGAAGCCTAGCATTCATATAGGTAAGAAGCTTAACAGTACATTCTAGCATAATTTAAAATAGGAAAATAAAATGCAATAGATACGTTCATGATCAGCCATAATCTGAAAATACTTGATATATTCATCTACAGAAGCTGTATCAAAAATTATAAATCACCTAGCATGAAGCACATACCTTCAGTAGATGAATCCAGCTCTACAACACATTCATGATTTGCATGAATAGAATATTTCTCAGATATAGCAATTAAAGTGATCGATGTCAAAATGTCTACCATCTCATCTACATTTCTGCCAACATTGAGTCTCATATTAAATTCAAGATCAAAATACAGATGGCAAGGATGACCCTGGAAAGGAAAACACTTATTATTTTCTAGCGATAAAACTATTGAATGTGTGAATAGAAATTTGCCTTATTAGAGCATAATGATTTATCAAGAAAGAAAAGAACATAACAACAATTTGCATGGTTATATAAACGGCAAAATAGATGCCATTAAAGCAGAGACTGCCAAATGCTACTGTTTGTTCTTCGCGTGTCGCATGATCTACAAGTTTCAATCCATGCAAAAATATGTTGAGATCTGCTAAAACATAAAGTTTCGAGTTACATCACCACAAAAAATTGTAGAGATATAGTTAGATGCTAAAGCTATTGGACAAGAGAGGCACTATAAACTACACTGAAAGTTATTCGAAGGGCAAGTCATTGAATGTTTTAAACTTTTTATAAGAATAGAAGGAAATAAAAATATTACTTTCCTGGGCATTAACATAAAGCTGAGCGAGCGTTTTCATGTATTAGATTATGACAACCAATTAATGGATACATAGAAGTGTCACTCTAACAATATGAAGTAGAAAATAACCTTTATAAGGAGAAACACAAAGACAACTAATGAAATGGTCAAGTTTATAAAGAGGGTTAATTTAATAAACTACTTTTTGTTAAAGGGATGTTTCCTGGTTTTGTTTGCTGTGGGGTATTGTTGTGATTGTTTATCTGAAGTTTTGAGGACTCAGGTATAATCCAAAGCACAGTCTTCTGTGCAGCTACAGCATGAACGAGCATCCAGAACAAGACTTTCAGGGGCTGCAGTCAAAAGAAACAACAAGGTGCTCTCGGCCATTAGTTCTAAATTTAAGATGGACATTAAGGGTCAGGCGCTAGCAGCGGTCAGACACTGCATCAAGATGCCGGAAACTCTTGATAAATAATAATTTTTTTTCGAGCCTTTTGCATACTCTCTTTTGCTTTGTCTCAATATATGCACATACTGAAAGATAAAAACAGCATAATAAGTCCCAAATGCATCAAAACAAATTGCCCTCATAACCACAATTAAGAATGCCGCATCCAGATTGGAGCTAGACTAGTATTTATGTTTATTTGTGCATCTGTGGATGCATGGGAGAGCTCATTTGCATGTAATAGTGCGAGCAAGTTCAAATTTGCATTTAAAACCTGAATACAAAAGGCACTTTACAAACCACCTTACCTTTTCAGAGCTATAGTTACAAGTGACATGAAATTATTTTAAGAATTAAAATTTCGTTACACATGCCACAAAAAATGCGAGAAAATATTTCTCAAACACACCATACTTATGTCCAAGATATACCATATTAGAGAACATATATTCAAGATCTCTTCTAGCCTGCAATACACCCAATTTTCCATAATAAACTAATAAAGGACATTGCAATCACATTATTGATAAAGGTTTGTTGAACAAAAATCATTGGCATAAATATTAACATTAGTCAAAATTTTGTTGTTGCGTCTTTATGCATTTGCCATGAAGAACGCTCGTCTAATTCAAACTAATCTTATGGTTCAATTTAAGAATATTAAACATGATTTGCTCATAAATAAATAATTCAAAATGTTGATGGTAATGATATATTTATTCATCATTTTAAGTAATTTCTTTCAAAAAAAACCGGATAAGTTTAGCAAAGCTAACAAATACCTCTTGAATAACTTCATAATGATGTCGGAATTTGGAATCCATACTTTCATACCTACAAGAAAATGTGGCCATTAGAATAGGAAAAAATAGCTTGAGAATGGTTAAGATATCATGGTTTTGAAATACTTAATTTTATTTCTACCAATTAGTTCTTGTTACATCCTTTGCCACACACTAAGTGATAAATCTTAACTGAAGTGATGTTGTGGAATTCTAAGTTTCATATTTTAGTTTTATTCCCTCCTATTATGTTATTTCTTTTTTTCTTGAGTTATGTTCTCTTTGGTAAGTTGTAATTATTGTAATTAATCTTGTCCTAGCGGTTTCTTATTATATAAGGAGAAGAGTTATAATTTGATGATTGAGAAATAAGAAAATATGATTTTCTCCACCTTTCTTCATGGTATTCGAGCTTGGTAAGCTCTCCTTTCGTTGTCGAAGCCTCTACTTAATCGACGGACCCTACAGAACCTGCGTCGGATCATCTCCCTAAAAGTGATCCCTTCCTGCGCTCCCCAGTAGGCGCTATTCCTTCCTTGTGGACGTTATGCCTTCCCTCCTGTTAAATTTTGTCCCTCTAGTGGAAATCCTATCCGGGTCGGACATTCTCTTGGTTGGTTTTTATCTCTCTAGAAGAAATCCCAAAATTATGAGAGCTAGATTTTCTCTCTCTAATAGAAATCTCAAACATAAGAGAAACTATAACTTCCTGCTTCAGTTGTCTTCCACAAAAATAGCCCGCCCTGCAAGTTTTTCTCTTAAACGCAGTTATCAACCAACCTTCTAGGCATCCCAGTCGTCCACTGACACCCAGATATCAACCACACCTTGCTTTCTTCTTGCCTTCCTAGCCAATACTTATGAAGCAAGCAAAGCCGCCACAGGCGTTCCTCTTCTCCTACGGCACAATCAGCCAGGAATCATTTCTAACCCTAATGGTGCATAGGGATTATGACAAATCATTTCTAACCCACTTTATCACAAACCATAAACTCAATAGCCAGAACATCTTTCGATGATCTGAATCAGTGTTTATGTACATTTCATAGAAAAGAAAAAAAAAATATCTCATGGGAGAGGGCATAGTTCATGAGTATATTGATCCTAACAATCGCGCATGAAAGATCAAGGATCATATGATCATATGTTAGTTCATCAACTATATGACCATGAAGATTGGAGAAAATTTAATGTTTTATAATATAGTGTTGAAATTCAGAATAATGTGGAATAACATTATTGATATTAATAGTTTATAAACAACCCTTACATGAATCCTAGAATAGAAAAGATAGTAAAAAAATATAACATGAAAGGAAACATACAACACTTAATATCTCAAATTAATCAATTCATAATAACTATTTGGAGATAGAGAAAATAACATAAAATAAGACTGACTAAAATAGGAAAGAAAATAAATTCAATCAAGGAAATAAATATAAAATAGAAAAGCAAATAAAATTATATTTGAAAATAAATCTAATCCTCATAACTTCTAACATAAATAAAGGATTTCCTGATATAACTACTAATACTCCCCCTCAAGTTGAAACATAGTTGAAAACCATATTTATCTTGGATTTGAAAACATTAATGGACGAGAAAAACCTATGAGGTTGAACTTGAAGTCTTCATCATGTACTGCGTCTGCAGTGTATATAGGCGGAAAGCCTTACATGTTAAGCAATAGAAAAGTTTGCATAAAAATAGACAACCTGCAGGAAAAACTGACTTCTAGTTGACTGCGATTGTCATCAGCTGCAGTTTTTGTCGTGTTAGTAGTTAGGCGGAAGCTCCTACAGGTAATGTTGCAGGGAAGTAAATAACCAACTGGAAAAGCAACAAGGTATAGCCTGCAGAAAAAAAGAGAAAGCTTGGGAGGAAGACCTAGCTACAGAAAAAGGCTCCGGAGGAGGGTCTGTTACAAGAAAAGTTCAAGTGGAGGCTTGCTGTAGAAAAAGCTCCGGAGGAGGGTTTGATACTAGAAAAAACTCTGAAGGTGGGCCTACTGCAAAAAAAGTGTTGAAGGGTCTATTGTAGAAAAAAGTTCTATAGGAGGTTCTGATGTCGGAAAAACTATGGAGGAGAGTCTGTTGCAAGAAGAATTCCGGTGGAGGGCTTAATACAGGAAAAAGCTCTAGAGGGTCTATTGTAGGAAAAGCTTCGAAGGAGGATATGATGCAAGAAAAGCTCCAAAGGAGATTTCGTTGCAGGAAAGCATCGGAGGAGAGCCTGCTGCATGAAAAAGTTTCAGATGAGGGCTTGTTGCAGGAGAAAGTTTCGAAGGGTCTGCTGTAGAAAAAGGCTTCTCAGGAGGGTCTGGTACAGAATGAATTCCGGTGGAGGAGCTGCAAGAAAAGCTCCGGAGGAGGGTTTGATAAAGAAAAAAGCTCCAAAAAAGAGCCAATTGCATGAAAAATTCCAGTGGACCTGTTGCAGGAAAAGCTCCGGAGGAGGACCCACGTGTCTCTTTGTGTTGACTGGTACAAACCTTGCAAGAGCTCATGTAGGAACTAATATAGGTATAATGTTCTCTTTCATCACCATCACAATCGAAGCATAAGATTTCTTGTGCTCTTGTCCATTTAAAAGATCTGGAATAGTTGCCACAGCCTGTGAATCAAGTGGAATCTCATTAATCACCTCTTTCGCTGGCTCTTCATCTTCAACACTTGAACCTTCCCTTAATTCTAAAGGAACATACATTTTCTCTTCATTCACTACATTCTCTTCAAGTGTTTTTGCAATTTATTGAAGAATAGTTTCTTCCTGTGAAGGAATTGAGTCATGCTCTGTGGTCTACTCAGCAGCTTCATGAGTAAAATCCTACTCAACCTGCTAGTCAACATCTTCTAGATATCGAAAACTATCATTTAAAACATAGTATCCCTTGTCGTAGGTGGCAAGAAAAAATGATTATGTAAATTCCCTCTCCACCTAATCCTTTCCAATGAAGCAACCTATCACAAATTCTATCACTCCACAATCAAGAGAATCTTACGCATCAACTATCTTGATATGTGCTAAGTACTCACTGCGGTTCATAAATAGATTCTTCTCATCGATGCCCTACAAAGTGTAAACCGTGATCATCCCTTTGTTGATTCCAAACCATCCCAGTTTGTTGCTCTCCTAATAGAATTGGTAGATGATATTCGCTGATCGATTGAGGATGTGGAAGAACTGTTGAACAAGAACATTCCTGACCACTTGGGCGAAAGGAGGAGCCCATATGGGAGATGACACTTGGGATGCATTTTTGGTCGAGAAGCCCAAGAAATACCAAAAGACCTAGAACGTAATCAGGCTGGTCTAGATCAAATCATACAGCAGATCGGTTGCGGGAAGCTCGGGCAATCGACCGTCAATTAATCGGGGGTGGATCAAGCAAGCCTCAACAACCTCCTTCCCCCTCTGTTGTGGACCCTCACAACGAATCTGGGAGGAAGTGTTCGACAAAGTCACAATTCCCTGCTTGACAGATTCGGGAAGGGACAGAATCGTGCGGGATTGCAACAAAAAAGGAGGCAATGCTTCGGTAGGGTTGCAGGGATCTACTCTGGTGGCGAGGGCCTGCGGACAACTCGAAGGGAGAGAAAGCGTCCCTAGGATGGTAGGAAGGTAAGCTGGCAGCTCTAAAGGAAGGACTGGCAGCTAGGATAGGAAATTTGGCTCTGATACCATATTGAAATTCAAAATAATGTGGAATAATATTATCGGTATAAAAAGGGGTTATAAATAACCCTTACACGAATCCTAGAATAGAAAAAATATGAAAAAGTAAACAATAAGAAAGGAAAGATATAACACTTGATATCTCAAATAAATCAATTTATAATAATTATTTAGAGATAAAGAAAACAACATAAAAGAAAAAAGACAAAAAGGGAAGGAAATAAAACCAATCTAATGAAATAAATATAAAATAGAAAAGGAAATAAAGTTATATTAAGAAATAATTTTTTAATATAACTTCTAACATGTAGCACATGAGATTTGGGAAGTAGATCGTAAGACTTATTCCAATACCAAAAATACTGCAAAATAGTTTGAAATTGTGACAAAACTACATGAACTCAAAAAAAAAAGAGTAAAGTGTGACTCAATACTTCAACACAATTACAAAATATTTGTTACAATTAGATATGTATGATAGTTACATATAGAAGTGCTCTCAAGATATTATGTTATATAAAACAATAGTGGAGAAGAAGAGGATGATCAAGTTTCTATTGGGTTTAAATAAAAATTTAGATGAGGTCAAAGGACGAATTATGGAGAGGAAACCTCTCTACCATTAGGGAAGCTTTTGTTTAAGTCAGAAGAGAAGAATGTAGGAAGAAGCTCATGATAGGAGGAAGTGTGCATTCATCTAGCACTGAAAACTCCAACTTATACAAACGTCTCCCATGAGTCAAAAGACGAAGAAGAATCGCCCTTGTGTGAACATTGACAGAATCATCATCACATAAAGGACAAATGCTGGAAGCTATATGGAAAACTTGCAGATTGGTAACCGGGGCAATCGAAAAAAGACCAAGACCGCAAGGCACGTGCTACTCCCTCTTCTGAAAGGTTGTTCAACCCTAGCTCCTTCACCAAGAAACAATTGGAGATGTTAAAGAAACTTTTTTCGGGCTCAACTGAATTGCCTACCAACTTGATGACAGACCAATGTATCAAGTCCTCCTATCTCGCAAACAATGGAAAATTTTGACCTTGGATAATAAATTTGGGTGCTTTGGATCACGTGTCTGGAGATATTCATGCTCTCACCAACTACCAAAGAGTTCTCCAACTCCAAATTTGTTAGACTTATCGATGGATCTCACTCTAGAGTTGTTAGAAAAGGTGAAGTGAAAGTCTCCAAAGATATTCACCTATCTGTATTGTATATTCCCCAATTAGATTACAACTTACTGTCAATTAGCATGATAACTCATGACTTGAATTGTGTTGTTAAATCTCATTATAACTCTTGTGAATTTCAGGAGATGAATTTAGAGAAAGTAATTGATAGTATTGAATTGCATCAAAATTTATACATGCTCAAGAAAAGTTATTCTCTTAATGCACAAGTGCCTTCTTCACCATCCTCTTCTCAAATTCTCGAGTATGTTGTGTCTTGAGTCTATTGAAGTCGAGTTTTGTTATGGCATTGTCGTCCGGGTCATCTCAATTTCCATTATGTTGCAAAATTATATCATATCATTATTAATAAAAATCCTGATTTTTTTCAATGTGAACTGTCAATTGGTGAAACATAATTATCATGTCTACCCTTTGTCTCAGTACAAACTTTCACAGTATTTCTCTATCATCCCATATTGACATTTAAGGACCATCAAAATTAAAAACTATCAATAGAGCAAACAGTTTATCTCCTTTATTAATGACCGCAATAGAACTAGTTGGATATTCCTCATGAATGACAAATCTAAAATTGCACAAATGTTTTGTTCCTTTCATAACATGATTTTCACTCAATTCAAATGTATAATTCAAATTCTCAAAACTGGTAATGTAAAAGAATACTTCAACTCTATTATTAGACTCTACCTTGTAAAGAATTATAACATATATACGAGTCATAGATTGAAACTCCGCAATAAAATGGGATAGCTGAGAGAAAAAAGACATCTCCTCAAGATATCAAGGTCTATAATGCTTTCTCACAATATCCCAAAAGTTTTATGGGGAGATGCNGTCTCCCTCTTTTTTTTTTTAGCAAAAGAACACTAAAGCCACAAATAAACATGTAGAGATTTAACAAATGTGGAAATCTAAAATATTTTGGTGTTCACAACTTTCAAACTTTAACATGTAGAGATAGACTCAAAGCCACAAATAAATTTCAGATTTTACAAATACACCACCCAAGAATTTTAGATTTCCACAAATGAGCCACACAAAGTTTCATATTTTGCAAAAAGAACACCAAAAATATTTCAAATTTCACAAATGAGCCACCCAA
>JXCR01131385.1:164666-192094 GCA_002079205.1 Phalaenopsis hybrid cultivar
GCAAATTCGTGAATTTCGTGTATTCTGTGTGTGTACGTGACGAAAAAGATCGTGACGATGTTTTCCTAAGGCTTGAAGTCCTATTTGGAACATTTTCCTTGAATCTTCACAAAATAGCCCATAACCGCTCGTTTATAAGACGATGGTCTTGTGCCAA
Organism: Phalaenopsis hybrid cultivar; assembly: GCA_002079205.1. Classification (NCBI taxonomy): domain Eukaryota; kingdom Viridiplantae; phylum Streptophyta; class Magnoliopsida; order Asparagales; family Orchidaceae; genus Phalaenopsis; species Phalaenopsis hybrid cultivar. The sequence goes on from JXCR01131385.1 coordinate 164,824, forward strand.
AGATGCTAGACATCAAAGGAAAACAGGAATCGGCTGGAGCTTCTAGAAGGGTGAGTCTCAATTCTAGTTTTCTAAGATAGTCCATAGGGATTTCTAGAGCTAGAACCTAGGCTCTAAGGAGGAGAAGAAAAGACCTCACAAAAATGAGGTCAACAGTAGCTCAGATCGCAGACAAGATTAAAGAGAGTCGTCTTAGATGATTTGGTCACCTTAAACGTCGACCACTTGATGATCCATTTAAGAGAGATATTTTAGATTCGATTTATGTAAATAAAGGTAGAGATGGGCTTGACAAGACTAGGATGTTGTATAAAAAATGCTAGACACAATGGAGAAAAAACATTAATGCAGTCCATCCTACTTAGTGGGATAAACGCTTGTTGTTGTTGTTGTTGTTGTATACATTTTTACCCAAGACACATGCCTTTTGTAATTTTTACAAGTTAAATGAACCGAACTGATCATATTTCCTTTATTATCTTTTTATCATATTAGGCTCTACATTTATTAATTAATATGCACTCACTTTGCTTTGTTTAGTAATTCTGCTTTAGTTGTGGTCTCATGCTTAAGGATCGAATATGCATAGTGGTATTGCCAGAAGTGGGGAGATAATTTATTTTACACTAAAAACTACCAAGTGGGTATTCCGTTTTTTCTTGTGTTCTCTTGTTGCTTGGTATCTCCCTTTTTTCTTTTTAGCTCTCACGCCATAGTGGTATCAGAGTCAATTCGACTGGGAATGGCGGAAGAAAGCAAGCATTCAACTATCGATGGAGATCGAAGCCTTGAAGCATTATGGACTACCCAGTCCAACAACTTATAGAGGATTGATGATCTTACCACAGAGTTTGTTCGATTTTCTGCAGAAATGCAAAGTGAGCTGCAAGGATTAAGAGAGGAAATCAACTCTCATCTAGCAACTAAACAGGTAGTATCTTCAACCACACTGATACCCATGTTAAGTCCCCTGGCTTTATAAAGGAACAAGGACAAAAGAGGGCAGTGAACCCAAGAGACTCTAATTCGGTCGATGACTTGAGACGAGGTAGAAGATTGAGATGTCTGAATCTAAAGGTGATGAGTGGTATCGAACAAAAGTTTCAAATTCTAGGAGATATGTTGGCCACAACATAAATCATGGTGAATTTAGAGTTAAATTGGACATTCTGATTTATGATGGCCACATACATATAGAAGATTACCTCGAATAGGAGCAATCCGTCGAAACTTTTTTTGAATATATGGAGATCGAACCTAAGAAACATGTGAAGTATGTTGCGTGCAAATTAAATGGCAGTGCGTCTGTGCGGTACCGTAGGTTATAGCAAATTTGAAAAAAGGAAGGAAAGGGGCCAGACCATAGTTGGTTCGGAATGAAGCAATTTTTTAGGGCACATTTCTTGCATGCTAATTTCTAATACATGCTTTATGTGGAATACCAACATTGTTCATAAGGATCAAAATCAATAAGCGAATACACTGAAGCATTTTATAGATTGAGTGCTCGAAAAAATATCAATGAATCCAATAATCAATTAGTAGTTTGGTACATTGGTAAGGTGAAGGATGTAATCCAAGATTAATTGGAGCTTAATTCTGTTTAGTCCATCTCACAAGCAGTGAATCTAACTCTAAAAGCTGAGGTACAGCCCAATCGGCGTAAGAGGGTGAGTGTGTCAAGGAGTGTGTCAAGGAAAAATTCATCTGAATATCCAGGCAATAACAATATGATGTCAATTATGCTACTAAACTAAGCTCCCTTCCATACCAATCAAACTTTGCCCTCAAGAACAACTCTGCTATTGATACAAAAATTCAAGTTAAATCTAAAGCTTTAGTTGGAGAAAATTTGTATGGCAAAACCACAAATCTGAAATGTTTTAATGTTATATATGTAGAGGTTGATTGTGTCAAGGAAATCACATCCAACACCTGCACCGGGCGCCCATGTTCCTAGGTGCAGCGCCTAGGAGCTGCAATTGGGGTGTCCCGATGCTTGGAGGTTTCGTATTAGATAATGGTGGCAAGTATCATGATTAAAAGTTCAAGTGTTATTATGCTTCAAAAGCAAACAGGCATGAGTTCACTGTTCAAAAAACATCACAACAAACTGAAGTTTAAGTGCGTGAACAAAATCATCACAATTGTGTCAAGAGTATGAGGCTGCATGCAAGCTTGCTAAAGCAGTTTTGGGCAGAAACGGTGAATAATAGAATTTATCTATAAATTATGGTCCGTCAGTACTTTTAGATGAAAACTTACCTGAAGAAGTCTGAAGTCATAAAGGAGTAAATCTATCACACTTGAAAATATTTGGTTGTTTTTCATAAATTTATGTTGACGCAGGATCCAAGAGTGAGCTTGATTCAAAATCAGTCAAATGCACTTTCATTGCATATGACTCAAATGAATTTGGGTACAAATTCTAGGACTATCAGAATCAGAAATTCATTAAGAGTATGGATGTTACTTTCAATTAAATGGAGATGTGCAATGACAGAAACAAAATTTAGAATTGCCCATTAATTACTTCTAAAGAGTCCTCCAAATATGTTGACATAGAAGATATCGGTGATCGGAAAAATAGAAATGAAAAATGTTCAATCTAATGAAGCACGAGAAGTTCCTCAAACACCTGCTGCTAAAGTTAGGAGGTCCAGCAGAATCACAATACTAATACAGAAGCATTCTCCTTGTATTATTTATTGTTGGATGATGGTGGTGAACCGGAGTTCTATGAAAAGGCCACTCATATTAAAGACTCTAAGAAGTGAGAGTCTGTCATAGATGATGAGATGCAACCACTAAGGTCAAATTAGACGTGGGATTTGACAGAATTACCAAACGGTAAAAAGGCACTGCACAACAAGTAAATTTACAGCTACAAGCCGAAATTTATTGTAAATAGGTTTCACTAAAAGAAAGGAGTCAAATACATTAAGATATTTTCTCCTGTAGTGAAGTGGCAACTATCAGAGCTTTGATGAGCTTGGTTACATGTGAAGATCTATATATGGAATAAATGAATATGAAAACAACATTCTTAAGTGGTAACTTAGAAGAGGAACTATATATGGTGCAGGTGCAAATTATGAAATTCCAGGAAAAGAAATCAAGCTCTACAGACTGAACAAGAGTCTTTTATGGTTTAAAGCAGACACTAAGGTAGGAGCACAGAAGATAGGATGTAATCTGCCCATGTGCATTGTTACTAGAGCTATTAACAAGCTTACTATTAAATATTGTTTTCCCATGCCAAGTATCGAAGCTAGATTTACAAAGTGGATACCATCAAATTTGTGTATGACCAAGGGATGGATGGAAAATAGCGTTCAAAACTCGTGAAGGATTATACGAATTGAAGTTTAACTCATTCGGTTTATGTATTGCGCCAAGTGCTTTTATAAGGCTCATGAATGAGATACTTAAACCTTTTTGGGTTATGTTCGTGTCGTTTATTTTGACGACATATTAGTTTATAGTCCTCTTGATGAACACAAAATATTTGGCTCTTCAAGTCTCTCTGTGCTCATAAGTTATATCAAAATGTGAGTATGCAACCTCTTATGCCCACTTTCTTGGTTTTATAATTTCAGCAAACGAAATTCGGACAGATCAAGAAAATTTTCAGTCATTCAAGAGTGGTCGAAACCTACTATTTTAACCTACTTTTTTTTCAAAAATTCAAAGATTTCATGGGCTAGTAAATTTCTACCATCATCATTTTATATGAGGTTTTAATGCGATAATGGTTCCCATCACTAATTACCTTAAATCCAAAGCATTTACTTGGTAGCTTCGAAATCATAAAAACTACATGAAATTTTGTGCCAGTTTTAGCCCTCTCCAATTTTGACAAACCATTCCACCCAGAAACTGATGCGAGCAGTCATTTCATAGAAAGATCGTCCTAATGAGTTTTATAGAGAGAAATTAAGTGCAGGAAGGCAAAAGTGGACAGTTTATGAGCAAGAATTGTACAAAGTGATTCGTGTTATCAGATAGTGGGAGCATTACCTCCTTCACCAAGATTGTGTTTTGTGCAATGATCACCAAGCTTTACATTTTCTAAATTCACAAAAAAAAAAACAATAGAATGCATACTCGTTGGGTGATATTTTTGCAGAAATTCATCTATGTGCTTGAGCATAAATCCAATTCACATGACTGAGTGGCCGACGCACTCAGCAGACGATCAACCCACTTCCCTACAAATAAAAATCACAATGCTGGAATATTTGAAGGCTTTATATGACAATAACAAGGATTTTTATGAAATCTGGAAATATTGTCACTCACACCATTCCGTTTATGATCGACATGCGTATGTATTCAAAAGCAATTGGTTGTGTGCACCCGATTCCTCTCTTAGACATCAACTAATTAAGGAAATACAAATCAGGGATTAACTGCCCATGTTGGACAAAAGAGAACATTGAACCAGTTACAAACTCATTTTTTTGGCCCAATATCCATAGAGATGTTAAAAGATTTGTGGCCAAGTGTCCAATATGTCAAAAAACTTACAAAGGTAAGTCTCAAAATATAAGTTTGTATACTCCTTTGCCAACTCTTGCATCGATTTGGGAAGATCTTAATCTAGATTTTATATTTGGGCTACCAATAACAAGAAAGGGAGTTCATTAAATAATAGTAGTTGTGGTTTCTAAGATGACACACTTTATTTCTTGAAAGAGAACTTCCAATGAAAGTCACATTGCCCGCCTCTTCTTTCATGAGATTGTTCTTCTTCATGGTATACCTCAAAGTACACTTCTAATCATAATGTTAAGTTCATGCAGGAGCAACAGATGAAGTGGGAGCAGAAGGCGTCACAGGAGAAAGAGACGTTGCAGGGTGCCCAAACCCACTCAACAGTGAACAAACCACGTGAGCGCGAAAATTGTTGTGCAGTTTCAACTCGATCCGGGTGAAACTCCCTAGTTTCTTGTAAGAAACCTTCCGATGCAAGTCACATTGCGAGCCTCTTCTTTCATGAAATTGTTCGTCTTCATGGCATACCTGAAAGTCTCACTTCTAATCATGATGTTAAGTTCACACAGGAGCAACAGATGAAGCGGGAGGAGGCGTCACGAGAGCAGGACACGGTGCTAGGCGCCCAGACCCGCTCAGTAGTGAACAAATTACGTGAGTGCGACAATTGTCATGCGGGTTTAACTTGATCTGGGTAGACCTCCTTAGTGCACAATTTTCCTCCTATTTGGAGTGTGGCCCACTCTTTACCTTAACACTATTTATTTGTTATTTCTTGTGTTTTAGGGCAATATTGGTCAGATTTCTGTCATGACAGCCGTCAACATTCAGATTTTCCCTTCTAGAGTTGTATCCAGCTACAAGTGGTGCTCCGGTTGTATCGCGTTCAAAGTGGTAATTATCTTCGACCTTCTCACTCCCCCGCAACCCTCCTGCCGCAGTCGTCATATTTGTTGCAACCATCGGAAAACAAACATGTTATTGTTTTCTTGCAGTTGTCTACCGCCTCTCCTCTCCTCCCAAACTACAGCCCCCTTGACGCCAACCTTGCTTCTTGCTGCCGCCATCCTCAGGACAGCCCACATGCTGTCTTTCCGCCACTCCAGCCCTCCCTATTGTTGTCATTGTTGTCCTAGCATACCAACAACCTTCTACACCTCCACTCAACCTCCTACCTTGTTGTCACACCCTCCTGCAATCCCCCACTTGTCATCCAGCCACTCAATTTCGGCTTGTTGCAGCCCCCTCCACTGCCTCACGCTTGCTACCCAACCACCCAACCATCATCCCCTCACTGTTGTTAAGCCTCTCTACCACCTTCCACCCTCCTTTTCCACTACCTCGACACGTAGTCAACCACCATCGATCCTCGCCCTGGGAGGTCTTTTGTATTTGTGTCGATGTTTTCTTATTTCAAGAGTCTTTCTTTGTAATCCCTTTGAATTTCAGCAACAATATTTGCATTTCTATGATGATTTGGGTTAACTCCGGTATCAATTCGTTAGCTGCTTTTGGAGAGAATTGCCAAAGCATTTTTAGACGTCGCTCCGCCTAAGTTCAGCATGCCACCCTCAGCCTGATGTTCAAACCGAAGTCACTAATCGCACCCTTGGGAATATGTTGCGTTGTTTGGTTCAAGATCACCCAAAATGGTGGTATGAGGTCCTCGACAAAACTAAATTTGCTTACAATTCCATGCCAAATCAATCTACAGGTTTATGTCCATTTGGTATTGTTTATACTAAAATGTCTAATCATACCATTGATGTAGCTGTTCTACCAAAGTGCAAAAGTCGTGCAACAGCAACCATGGCAAGCAAGGCCACCAAATTATTGTAGGACGTGCAATCTCGGTTGTTGGAGTTTAACGAAAAATATAAGGAACTAGCAGATCAACATCGACGTCCCAAAGTCTTCACTCCAGGAGATCCAGTCAAGGTTAAAATGCATAAAGAAAGATTCGCATCAGGCACCTATTCAAAGCTGAACCTTCACAAACTAGGAACTTTTTCTATGAATAGACAAATCAACCATAACGCTTACATCATGGATCAACCTCCTGACATACTTACCTCCTCTACTTTCAAGTTTCTAACATATATGCATATCACCCTCCAAATGAAGCCACCGATAGCTGATTTTGCTCGGGTCGAGTTCTTATGAAGCAGGGAAGACATGATGTGACACATTTCCTTATTTCTCTTTTACATATTTCCTTTATTAACTTTTTACACCATATTAGGCTCTAGTTTTATTAACTAATACGCATTTGCTTTTCTTTGTTTAGTAATTTTGTTTTACTTGTGGTTCCATGACTGAGGACCGAATATACATAGTGGTATTGCCTATAGAGGAGAGATAGACATCATGTTTTACAGTAAAAACTACCATGTGTTATTCCATCTTTTCTTTTCTTCTTCCTGCTGCTTGGCCTCTGCTTTGTTGTTTTGTAGCTCTCATGTCACAAACCAAGCCGTTTTACATCATTAGCGCATGCATCATTCAATTGTAACCCATTGGGATTATCATCCAACTTTCCCTTCCTCTGATATTAGTCCTAACTTTGGATACATTTGGGACAGCTTTTTGATGATTTTATCTTACAGATCTCTAAAAGACTTCTATTTAGCTACAACTTTCTTATTACATTTTAGTAAATTTTGAGGGAAGTATGAACTTTTCAACCAAATCCACTAGAGTGTAGTAGCTATAAAAAAGTTGGTGTTTGACTTTTTTTTATAGAAAGAAGTCTACAATACCCACAATAACCTTCAAAAACTCTATTTCTATCATAGCAAATTAAAAATTAATTTTACAAATAGTTGCAAGCATCCCAAAGCATATCCCATCTCTATCTCCTTTTATGTACGTTAAAATGCCATGCTTAATGCAGTGATAATATTTTTCTTTTATGCCATATTTTAAATTAAATTCTAAAGTGATTTATGTTATTATACAAATTTATAAACAATAGAAGTTCACATTTTAAGCACACATGGTTAGCATCCAGGTATCGTTATGTCAGTAAGTATGCTAATACATTGGAAGCAGCTAATGAGGTTCAAGATCTCAGTGTAAAGCCCGGCAACGATAAAAGTTGAAGCTTCCAGGACTCAGGAAGCCTAACATTCATATAGGTAAGAAGCTTAACAGTATATTCAAGCATAATTTAAAATAGGAAAATAAAATGCAATAGATACGTTCATGATCAGCCATAAGCTGAAAAAACTTGATATATTCATCTACAGAAGCTGTATCAAAAATTATAAATCACCTAGCATGAAGCACATACCTTCAGTAGATGAATCCAGCTCTACAACACATTCATGATTTGCATGAATAGAATATTTCTCAGATATAGCAATTAAAGTGATCGATGTCAAAATGTCTACCATCTCATCTACATTTCTGTCAACATTGAGTCTCATATTAAATTCAAGATCAAAATACAGATGGCAAGGATGACCCTGGAAAGGAAAACACTTATTATTTTCTAGCGATAAAACTATTGAATGTGTGAATAGAAATTTGCCTTATTAGAGCATAATGATTTATCAAGAAAGAAAAGAACATAACAACAATTTGCATGGTTATATAAACGGCAAAATAGATGCCATTAAAGCAGAGACTGCCAAATGCTACTGTTTGTTCTTCGCGTGTCGCATGATCTACAAGTTTCAATCCATGCAAACATATGTTGAGATCTGCTAAAACATAAAGTTTCGAGTTACATCACCACAAAAAATTGTAGAGATATAGTTAGATGCTAAAGCTATTGGACAAGAGAGGCACTATAAACTACACTGAAAGTTTTTCGAAGGGCAAGTCATTGAATGTTTTAAACTTTTTATAAGGATAGAAGGAAATAAAAATATTACTTTCCTGGGCATTAACATTAAGCTGAGCGAGCCCTTTCATGTATTAGATTATGACAACCAATTAATGGATACATAGAAGTGTCACTCTAACAATATGAAGTAGAAAATAACCTTTATAAGGAGAAACACAAAGACAACTAATGAAATGGTCAAGTTTATAAAGAGGGTTAATTTAATAAACTACTTTTTGTTAAAGGGATGTTTCCTGGTTTTGTTTGCTGTGGGGTATTGTTGTGATTGTTTATCTGAAGTTTTGAGGACTCAGGTATAATCCAAAGCACAGTCTTCTGTGCAGCTACAGCATGAACGAGCATCCAGAACAAGACTTTCAGGGGCTGCAGTCAAAAGAGACAACAAGGTGCTCTCGGCCATTAGTTCTAAATTTAAGATGGACATTAAGGGTCAGGCACTAGCAGTGGTCAGACACTGCATCAAGATGCCGGAAACTCTTGATAAATAATTTTTTTTATTTCGAGCCTTTTGCATACTCTCTTTTACTTTGTCTCAATATATGCACATAATGAAAGATAAAAACAGCATAATAAGTCCCAAATGCATCAAAACAAATTGCCCTCATAACCACAATTAAGAATGCCGCATCCAGATTGGAGCTAGAATAGTATTTATGTTTATTTGTGCATTTGTGGATGCATGGGGAGCTCATTTGCATGTAATAGTGTGAGCAAGTTCAAAATTGCATTTAAAACCTGAATACAAAAGGCACTTTACAAATCACCTTACCTTTTCAGAGCTATAGTTACAAGTGACATGAAATTATTTTAAGAACTAAAATTTCGTTACACATGCCACAAAAAATGCCAGAAAATATTTCTCAAACACACCATAGTTATGTCCAAGATATACCATATTAGAGAACATATATTCAAGATCTCTCCTAGCCTGCAATACACACAATTTTCCATAATAAACTAATAAAGGACATTGCAATCACATTATTGATAAAGGTTTGTTGAACAAAAATCATTGGCATGAATATTAACATTAGTCAAAATTTTGTTGTTGCGTCTTTATGCATTTGCCATGAAGAGCGCTCCTCTAATTCAAACTAATCTTATGGTTCAACTTAAGAATATTAAACATGATTTGCTCATAAATAAATAATTCAAATTGTTGATGGTAATGATATATTTATTCATCATTTTAAGTAATTTCTTTCAAAAAAAACCGGATAAGTTTAGTAAAGCTGACAAATACCTCTTGAATAACTTCATAATGATGTCGGAATTTGGAATCCATACTTTCATACCTACAAGAAAATGTGGCCATTAGAATAGGAAAAAATAGCTTGAGAATGGTTAATATATCATGGTTTTGAAATACTTAATTTTATTTCTAGCAATTAGTTCTTGTTACATCCTTTGTCACGCACTAAGAGATAAACCTTAACTGAAGTGATGTTGTGGAATTCTAAGTTTCATATTTTAGTTTTATTCCCTCCTATTATGTTATTTCTTTTTTTCTTGAGTTATGTTCTCTTTGGTAAGTTGTAATTATTGTAATTAATCTTGTCCTAGTGGTTTCTTATTATATAAGGAGAAGAGTTTTAATTTGATTATTGAGAAATAAGAAAATATGATTTTCTCCACCTTCCTTCATGGTATTCGAGCTTGGTAAGCTCTCCTTTCGCTATCGAAGCCTCTACTTAATCGACGGACCCTACAGAACCTGCGTCGGATCATCTCCCTAAAAGTGATCCCTTCCTGCGCTTCCCAGCAGGCGCTATTCCTTCCTTGTGGACGTTATGCCTTCCCTCCACTTGAATTTTGTCCCTCTAGTGGAAATCCTAACCGGGTCGGACATTCACTTGGTTAGTTTTTATCTCTCCAGAGGAAATCCCAAAATTATGAGAGCTAGATTTTCTCTCTCTAATAGAAATCTCAAACATAAGAGAAGCTATAACTTCCTGCTTCCATTGTCTTCCACAAAAATAGCCCGTCCTACAAGTTTTTTTTCTCTTAAATGCAGTTATCAACCAACCTTCTAGGCATTCCAGTCTTCCACTGACACCCAGATATCAACCACACCCTACTTTCTTCTTGCCTTCCTAGCCAATACTTCTGAAGCAAGCAAAGCCGCCACAGGAGTTCCTCTTCTCCTACAGCACAATCAGCCAGGAATCATTTCCAACCCTAATGGTGCATAGGGATTATGACAAAAAAGATGTTTAGCTCTATCGTGAAGGTTAGTTCGAAATTAGAAATAGGAAATTTTGCCCAAACAACCCCAGAACTCTCCCACTTTATCACAAACCATAAACTCAATAGCCAGAACATCTTTCGATGATCTCAATCAGTGTTTATGTACATTTCATGGAAAAGGAAAAAAAAATAACTCATGGGAGAGGGCATAGTTCATGAGTATATTGATCCTAACAATCGCGCATGAAAGATCAAGGATCATATGATCATATGTTAGTTCATCAACTATATGACCATGAAGATTGGAGAAAATTTAATGTTTTATAATATAGTGTTGAAATACAGAATAATGTGGAATAACATTATTGATATTAATAGTTTATAAACAATCCTTACATGAATCTTAGAAAAGGAAAGATAGAAAAAAAATATAACATGAAAGGAAAGATACAACACTTAATATCTCAAATTAATCAATTCATAATAACTATTTGGAAATAGAGAAAATAACATAAAATAAGACTGACTAAAATAGGAAAGAAAATAAATTCAATCCAAGGAAATAAATATAAAATAGAAAAACAAATAAAGTTATATTTGGAAATAAATCTAATCCTCATAACGTCTAACATAAATAAATGATTTCCTGATATAACTACTAACACTCCCCCTCAAGTTGAAACATGGTTGAAAACCATATTTATCTTGGATTTGAAAACATTAATGGACGAGAAAATCCTATGAGGTTGAACTTGAAGTCTTCATCATGTACTGCGTCTACAGTGTATATAGGAGGAAAGCCTTAGTTTGCATAAAAATAGACAACCTGCAGAAAAAACTGACTTCTAGTTGACTGTGATTGTCATCAGCAGCATTTTTTGTCGTGTTAGTAGTTAGGAGGAAGCTCCTACAGGTAATGTTGTAGGGAAGTAAACAACCAACTGAAAAAGCAACAAGGTATGGCCTGCAGAAAAAAAGAGAAAGCTTGGGAGGAAGGCATAGCTACAGGAAAAGGCTCCGGAGGAGGGTCTGTTACAAGAAAAGTTCAAGTGGAGGTTTGCTGCAGAAAAAGCTCTGGAGGAGGGTTTGATACTAGAAAAAACTCTGAAGGTGGGCCTACTGCAAAAAAAGTGTTGAAGGGTCTGTTGTAGAAAAAAGCTCTAGAGGAGGTTCTGATGTCGGAAAAGACTATGGAGGAGAGCCTGTTGCAAGAAGAATTCCGGTAGAGGGCTTAATACAGGAAAAAGCTCTAGAGAGTCTGTTGTAGGAAAAGCTTCGAAGGAGGGTATGATGCAAGAAAAGCTCCAAAGGAGATTTTGTTGCAGGAAAGCTCCGGAGGAGAGCCGGCTGCAGGAAAAAGTTTCAGATGAGGGCTTGTTGCAGGAGAAAGTTTCGAAGGGTCTGCTGTAGAAAAAGGTTTCTCAGGAGGGTCTGCTACAAAATGAATTCTGGTGGAGGAGCTGCAAGAAAAGCTCCGGAGGGTTTGATAAAGAAAAAAGCTCCAAAAAAGAGCCAATTGCATGAAGAATTCGAATGGACCTGTTGCGGGAAAAGCTCCGGAGGAGGGCCCACGTGTCTCTTTTTGTTGACTGGTACAAACCTTGCAAGAGCTCATGTAGGAACTAATATAGGTATAATGTTCTCTTTCATCACCATCACAATCGAAGCATAAGATTTCTTGTGCTCTTGTCTATTTAAAAGACCTGGAATAGTTGCTACAGCCTGTGAATCAGGTGGAATCTCATTAATCACCTCTTTCGCTGGCTCTTCATCTTCAACACTTGAACCTTTCCTTAATTCTAAAGGAACATACATTTCCTCTTCATTCACTACATTCTCTTCAAGTGTTTTTGCAATTTGTTGAAGAATAGTTTCTTCCTGTGAAGGAATTGAGTCATGCTCTTGGGATGTATTTTTGGTCAAGAAGCCCAAGAAATACCAAAAAACCTAGAACGAAATCAGGCTGGTCTAGATCAAATCATACAGCAGATCGGTTGTGGGAAGCTCGGGCAATCGACCGTCAAGTAATCAGGGGCGGATCAAGCAAGCCTCAACAACCTACTTCCCCCTCTGTTATGGACCCTCACAACGAATCTAAGAGGAAGTCTCTAACAAAGTCACAGTTCCCTGCTTGACAGATTCGAGAAGGGGCAGAATCGTGCGGGATCGCAGCAAAAAAGGAGGCAATGCTTCGGTAGGGTTGCAGGGATCTACTCTGGTGGTGAGGGCCTGCGGACAACTCGAAGGGAGAGAAAGCGTCCCTAGGATGGTTGGAAGGTAAGCTGGCAGCTCTAAAGGAAGGACTGGCAGTTAGGGTAGGAAATTTGCTCTGATACCATATTAAAATTCAAAATAATGCGGAATAATATTATCAATATAAAAAAGGGTTATAAATAACCCTTACACGAATCCTAGAATAGAAAAAATATGCAAAAGTAAACAATAAGAAAGGAAAGATATAACACTTGATATCTCAAATAAATCAATTCATAATAATTATTTAGAGATAAAGAAAACAACATAAAAGAAAAAGGACTAAAAAAGGAAAGGAAATAAAACTAATCTAATGAAATAAATATAAAATAGAAAAAGAAATAAAGTTATATTAAGAAATAATTTTCTAATATAACTTCTAACATGTAGCACATGAGATTTGGGAAGTAGCTCGTAAGACTTATTCCAATACCAAAAATACTGCAAAATAGTTTGAAATTGTGACAAAACTGCATGAACTCCAACAAAAAGAGTAAAGTGTGACTCAATACTTCAACACAATTACAAAATATTTGTTACAATTAGATATGTATGATAGTTACATATAGAAGTGCTCTCAAGATATTATGTTATATAAAACAATAGTGGAGAAGAAGAGGATGATCAAGTTTCTATTGGGTTTAAATAAAAATTTAGATGAGGTCAAAGGAAGAATTATGGAGAGGAAGCCTCTCTACCATTAGGGAAGCTTTTGTTTAAGTCAGAAGAGAAGAATGTAGAAAGAAGCTCATGATAGGAGGAAGTGTGCATTCATCTAGCACTGAAAACTCCAATTTATACAAACACAACTTCTCCCATGAGTCAAAAGACAAAGAAGAATCGCCCTTGTGCGAACATTGCCAGAATCATGATCACATAAAGGACAAATGCTGGAAGCTATAAGGAAAACTTGCAGATTGGTAACCGGGGCAATGGAAAAAAGACCAAGACTGCAAGGCAAGTGCTACTCCCTCTTCTGAAAGGTTGGTCAACCCTAGCTCCTTCACCAAGAAACAATTGGAGATGTTAAAGAAACTTTTTTCGAGCTCAACTGAATTGCCTGCCAGCTTGATGACACACCAATGTATCAAGTCCCCCTATCTCGCAAACAATGGAAAATTTTGACCTTGGATAATAAATTTGGGTGCTTTGGATCACGTGTCTGGAGATATTCATGCTCTCACCAACTACCAAAGAGTTCTCCAACTCCAAATTTGTTAGACTTATCGATGGATCTCACTCTAGGGTTGTTAGAAAAGCTGAAGTGAAAGTCTCCAAAGATATTCACCTCTTCTGTATTGTATATTCCCCAATTAGATTACAACTTACTGTCAATTAGCATGATAGCTCATGACTTGAATTGTGTTGTTAAATTTCATTCTAACTCTTGTGAATTTCAGGAGATGAATTTAGAGAAAGTAAATGATAGTGTTGAATTGCATCAAAATTTATACATGCTCAAGAAAAGTTATTCTCTTAATACACAAGTGCCTTCTTCACCATCCTCTTCTCATATTCTCGAGTATGTTGTGTCTTGAGTCTATTGAAGTCAAGTTTTGTTATGGCATTGTCGTCTGGGTCATCCCAATTTCCATTATGTTGCAAAATTATATCATATCATTATTAATAAAAATCCAGATTTTTATCAATGTGAACTGTCAATTAGTGAAACATAATTATCATGTCTACCATTTGTCTCAGTACAAACCTTCACAGTCTTTCTCTATCATCCATAGTGACATTTGAGGACCATCAAAATTAAAAATTATCAATAGAGCAAACATTTTATCTCCTTTATTAATGACCGCAATAGAACTAGTTGGATATTCCTCATGAACGACAAATCTAAAATTGCACAAATTTTTTGTTCCTTTCATAACATGATTTTCACTCAATTCAAATTCTCAAAACTTGTAATGTAAAGGAATACTTCAACTCTATAATTAGACTCTACCTTGTAAAGAATTGTAACATATATATGAGTCATAGGTTGAAACTCCGCAATAAAATGGGATAGCTGAGAGAAAGAAGACATCTCCTCAAGATATCAAGGTCTATAATGCTTTCTCACAATATCCCAAAAGTTTTATGGGGAGATGCAATGCTCATAACCATCTACCTCATTCATAGAATGTCAAGCAGGTCCTTGGATTTAATGTCTTTCTCAATATTTTGATGGAAAAATATCCTCATGTTAGAACATTCAAATCCAATTGTCCCTAAAAATACTTGGATGTCTCTTTTGTTCATATTCACCAACCAAACCCCACAAGGCTTGACCCAAAATCCATTAAATGTATCCTCCTTGGATATGCTTCTAACGAAAAGGGGTACAAGTGTTATTCTCTCATTACAAAAAAATACTATAACTCTATAGATATTATCTTCCTTGAAAACCAACCCTATTACACCAAATCTAATATTCAGGAAGAGAGTTTGGGTGAATATCAGACTTGGGATACTACTCTAGAGTCATCACTACCTATTCTACTTCCCTCTAACCATCCGTGAAGGGTGTGAATTTTGCATTAATAAATGGAAAAAGATACAAAACTAAGCCCCTTAGGCATTACAGGTATGCATCCTATCACGTTCCACAAAAGAAAAAAAAACAATTAAGCATTCACGTCAAAAAGCAAAAAAATATCATACAAAACTTGTTGAGCACAAAAATGAGTAGCTTTGTTACAAAAGCCGGGTATAAAGTGAAAGATAATCTTTCGAAAGGAAGAGAGAAACATTGAATAACCAAAAGTTTCTTTCTCCTACTATACACACGAAGTACCTTGTTTCGAGGTTGCCTGCACCAATGTCTTCTATCTATACATTTTTGGTCCTAACCATCCTGTCTCCTAAGTTTCACCAATTGACAATATCCAACCTGAGATTGACAACAAGGTACTTCGTGTGTATACTAGAAGAAAGAAATCTACTGAACATAAAAAGACAATATGCAACAACATGAATGTTCACAACCAATCCTAAATTAACACATCTTTGAAGTTCCAAAAGAGGTGAAATACAGTTCAGAAGGAAAGTTGCACAAATTATCATGTCTAGAACTATGTTGCATATGAGAAGTCATCATCAACTTATAAAGTTTTTGTACCTAATCTTGAAAGTGTACAAATACCGAAGTCAGTTCATAAAACACTTCAAAATCTAGAATGAAAAAAGGGCAGTTGAAGAGAAGATTTAAGTGCTTGACCTAAATAGCAAATAAATTTTGCAAAGCTTTATCTAAATAAAAGACTCATTGAGTGCAAATGGGTGTTCAATGTCAAGTACAAAGAAGATAGGAGCATCGAGAGGTTCAAGACTAGGTCTGTAACCAAAAGTTTCACTCAGTCTTATAGAATGGATTATCAAAAGACATTTGCTCCAGTAACCAAGTTAAAAACTATAAGAGTTTTTCTTTCATTGGCAATAAATGAGAGTGTAAACTACATCAACTTGATAGAAAGAATGTGTTTTTTAATAGAAACATTGAAGAACTGTATATAAAAATCTCACCAAGAATAAAAAATGAATCAAATAAACATCCTGCTAGTAAACTAAAAAAGTCGTTTTATGGACTCAAACAATTTCTAAGGGCTTGGTTTGATAAATTTGAGAGGATGACATCTAATGGGTACATCTAATGCTAAGTGAATCATAAATTGTTCATAAAGCATGCCAAGAGAGGTAATAAGGCTATATTCATTGTCTATGTAGATTATTTAATCCTAACAAGTGATGATAAAAAAGGTTTTGGAAAGATTAAGGGGGTTCTTGCCACCATGATTGAAATTAAGAATCTGGAGTGATGAAATACCGTATAGGTATAGAAGTGGCCAGTTCAAAGACGAGTACTATGATATCCCAAAGAAAATACATCCTAAACCCACTAAAAGAGGAAGAAATGATGGGGTACAAATCTATTGAGACTCTTATGGATTTCAATAAAAAGTTTCATGACAAGATAAAACACACCGGTGGAAAAGAGATGCTAGAGACTACTGAATAAGATTATCTACCTATCATACACTAGACATGATATTGCTTACTCTGTTGATATTGTGTGTCAACATATGAATAGTCCGAATGAAGAACATTGGAGATGATTTACAAAATATTGAGGTTACTGAAGAAGTCTTCTAGCATAAGGTTATTGTTTAAGAAAGAAAAAAATAGAGATGCGGAAATTTATACTGATGCTAGTTGTGCATGGAAAACTCACGGACAAAAATACCACTTCTTAGTATTGTTCTTATATGTAGGGAAATCTTGTCACTTTGAGGAGCAAGAAGCAACCAGAGTCTTTAGAAGTAGTGTAAAATCTGAGTATCGCTTGCTTTCAGAATTTATGAAGGAATGTGAATCCAAATATTACTAAATTAGTTGGGAAATATTATTGTCAATTCCATAGAGAAGTTCTGTGACAGTCAATCTGCAATTAGTATTGCAAAGAATCATGTGCAACATGACAAAACCAAGTGTATTGAGATCGATAGACATTTTATCTCTAAGAAGGTCAATAGAAGCATTATTTATTTAATCTACATTACAACTCATTTACAAGTCATTGATGTCTTCACTAAATCTCCAACTCTCGACAACTTCACTGATCTGAATACCAAGTTGGAACTTTACAACATATATGACTCAGTTTGAGGGGGAGTGTGGAATTATGAGTTTCATATTATAGTTTTATTCCCTAATAATGTCATATTTCGTTCTTCTTGAGTAATGTTTATTTGGTAAGTTATGTTGTTGTAATTAATCTTGCCCTAGCAGATCATGATTTGATTATTGACAAATAAGAAATATGATTTTCTCCTTCTTCAGATAGGGCTGTCAAAAAAGTTCGTTGTTCGCGAATAACTCGTGTTCGGCTCGTTAAGTAGCTCGTTCTTTAAATAAACGAGTTGAACACGAACAATTTTTTAAAGCTCGAGTTATAAACGAGCCAAACACGAATAGCTCTTTGTTCGCTCGTGTTCGGCTCGTTTTAGCTCGAACTAAAAAAATTACATAATTATTTATATAATAATATATTATATATATTTATATCTAAGTTTAAATCGTAACCCCTAGTGAGGTAATGTGGTTAGTGTCTTCTTTTGCATACATTTGGCCCAAGTTTAAATCTAACACTTTACATCTATTTTTTTCAATTTGATTTTAATGAGTCAATTTCGAGCAGAACACGAATACGAATATTTAAATCGATTCAAACACGAACACACTGTTCACGAGCCGATTTCGAACACGAGCCGATTTCAAACACGAGCAGTTTCGAACGAGCCGAACACGAGCCAAGACTGAGCTCGCTCAAGCTCGGCTCGTTTACAACCNATAAGTTTAAATCATAACCCCTCGTGAGGTAATGTGGTTAGTGTCTTCTTTTGCATACATTTGGCCCGGGTTTGAATCTAACACTTTATATCTATTTTTTTCAAATTAATTTTAATGAGTCAATTTCGAGCAGAACACGAATACGAATATTTAGATCGAGTCGAACATGAACACAGTGTTCACGAGCCGATTTCGAACATGACCCGAACACGAGCCAAGCCTGAGCTCGCTCAAGCTCGGCTCGTTTACAGCCCTATCTTCAAAGGCAATNGATTTGAATCTAACACTTTACATCTATTTTTTTCAATTTAATTTTAATGAGTCAATTTCGAGCAGAACACGAATATGAATATTTAAATCGATTCAAACACGAACACACTGTTCATAAGCCGATTTCGAACATGAGCCGATTTCGAACACGAACAGTTTCGAACGAGTCGAACACGAGCCAAGACTGAGCTCGCTCAAGCTCAGCTCGTTTACAGCCCTACTTCGGAGGCAATTAAGATACTTTCACAAGTTTGTACAAAAGAAAACCGAGAATTCGATTAAACTAAGGCAGTGGCATGAAGAGTTTACCCATCATGAATTTCCTACTCAATGTAGTTTGAAATCACTTTCTAAAGCTACAAGCAGGATTTAACCTGAATAGGATTTATTAAATCATGTAAATCCGGATTTCCAATCCGTCAAATTACTGGATCTAGTAAATTCGGATTTACAGCCGAAACATTAAGAAATTCATATTTAATTGTTGTTGAAATTTATCATGCATACCCTTAATTGTTTGGTTGGATTTACGCTAAATCCATAAATCCAACAATGTAAATTCTATTAGAAAGGCACAACCAAATAGCCTCCTAGGAAACCTAAACAAACCCCAAGAAGAATAGACCAAAAAAAAGAATGGCAGGTTAAATTTAAAATTTTACCTTTTCCAAAACTCGTCATATGTAGACGCAAGAAACCGCCTTTTCCCAGTCAAATGATCTTGATAACTAAACACATTACAACTTCGGTGTGTTCTAGCAAATCTGATTGCCNAATTTATTAAATCATGTAAATCCGGATTTTCAATCCGTCAAATTACTGGATCTAGTAAATTCAGATTTACAGCCGGAACATTAAGAAATTCATATTTAATTGTTGTTGAAATTTATCATGCATAACCTTAATTGTTTGGTTGGATTTACGCTAAATCCATAAATCCAACAATGTAAATTCTATTAGAAAGGCACAACNGATTTATTAAATCATGTAAATCCGGATTTCCAATCCGTCAAATTACTGAATCTAGCAAATCCAGATTTACAGCCAAAACATTAAGAAATTCATATTTAATTATTGTCAAATTTATCATGCGTACCCTTAATTGTTTGGTTGGATTTATGCTAAATCCATAAATCCAACAATGTAAATCATATTAGAAAGGCACAACCAAATAGCCTCTTAGGAAACCTAAACAAACCCCAAGAAGAATAGACCAAAAAAAAGGATGGCAGGTTAAATTTAAAATTTTACCGTTTCCAAAACTCGTCATATGTAGACGCAAGAAACCGTCTTTTCCCGGTCAAATGATCTTGATAACTAAACACATTACAACTTCGGTGTGTTCTAGCAAATCTGATTGCCTCTTCTTGTCTAGGGAATGTAGCCCAAACACCATCCCTGAAATTAGAATCAAATAATATGGCTAAAAATAAAGAATAGCTATGCACACATAGATTGCTTTCACTAATGCATGAATTGCAACTAAATCATCAAAAATTTGCAACAACTTAAATTTATACTCTCGTACCTAGAGATCAAAGCATTCTCTTGCCTANTGCATAGATTGCTTTCACTGATGCATGAATTGCAACTAAATCATCAAAAAATTGCAACAACTTAAATTTATACTCTCGTACCTAGAGATCAAAGAATTCTCTTGCCTAAGATCAACACGAATTTCCTGTAACAATCTCAAAATCCTTGATGGCTTTTTAACAGGGACACCGCGTGCAGATCCATAGAAGATAACTGGAGAGATTTGCTTGCCACTTCTAAATTTTATTGCGGCGGTTGTTGATGAACTACACTGAGAAGTAATATTAGCTTCACTGTAGTTAGGTTGAAGAACAAGTTTTTCAAGAACACCTATAGCCAGGAATAACATGACATCAAAACGTATTGTAGAGAAGCTTGGATAAGTAGAAGGAATAACAAATCAAAATCAACTTTAATGAAAATAAAAAATTTCTTCTAATTGGTAATTTATTGAAGGTGATTTGTGTACAGAAAAAGATCTGATTTAGCTTGTGTTAATGNGGATAAGTAGAAGGAATAACAAATCAAAATCAACTTTAATGAAAATAAAAAATATTTCTTCTAATCGGTAATTTATTGAAGGTGATTTGTGTACAGAAAAAGATCTGATTTAGCTTGTGTTAATGGATCTTTGCCTGTGGGTAAAATAAAGGTTAAGTAAAAGCCTCGTCATCTCCTGTTGGCTATATCAAAGTCCCCCTAAAAGGTTCTTAAATAGGTCCCACCAACTTGCAGGTAACTGACTCAAGTTTTCTNATCTCCTTGCTCTCTTCCGGCACTTGAATGAGATACCGCAACAGCGAAAATCCTCTGATCCCGCAGACTTTCGAAGCGGGGAACGCTGCTGTCTAATTTAACTTTAAAAGAATAAAAAATGATAATTTAGCAATTCTAAGTATGTCTATTTGGAAAAATTATTGCATACGGACATTGCATGTATCTACGTATGCGATGTCCGATCTTGACGGTAAATCACGGTGATCTAAGGTTAGAATTATTTACATTTTTTTAAAAAAGAAAAAAATTTTAGGTGGGGCCCACCGAAATACATCAGGACCGTAAATCAGGTGATTTACGGTCCGGATCGGACACCGCACGCAAGTTGCGTGCGGTGTCTGATCCGTATGGAATAATTTTTCGCCTATTTAGACAGCGGTAACTGTTCGAAGAAATAACTCTTAAATTATTATGAAAAAATTATTATTCAAAATATTACAATGTCTATTATAAAAAAAATTTAAAAAGTTAGAGATCTCGCCTCACATTAAAATGTATCTTTCAGCTATTGTTTTTTAAAAAGTAGAAGTTTTTCCAAGCAAAAAAAACTGTACACCATAAGACAATTTTTTTTCGAGGTGTTTAGATGAAGTGTTTGCATGAGTGATTAACGGACTTAATCCACCTAAAATGTAGTGAAAAACTCGTCCACCTTAATTTCAATCCAACTTCATTAATATGATAAAATAATTTAAAATTAGTAGTCTAATTCAAATTAAGTGATCCTACCTCTTAACTCCTTGAACCATATGTAAAGAGTCGCACGGGATCTGTTTCTAGGAGAGACACGCATGATCATACATATTTCGGATGATCTTCGTAATGCATGCACGGGCAATCTGAAACGAAAGAACTTGAAATAGAAATATTAGTTACAAAAAATATCGATTCGAACTATGAAATTAGTTTAATGTTAACGATAACTTATGAGTCTCCCTCCTACACAATATACACTTTATTGGAGGTTTCATCCATCCGCGGGATAGGATTCTAGGAGCCCAACTCGTTAGAGGATGGATTTGGATAGAAAATTGGTAAAGGTGCAAGAGCTGGAGCATGAGAGGGAGCAGGTGCAAAAGGAGTTGTAGGAGGACTGATCGAAGCAGTTGTAGGAGTGGCATAACTGTCCGTGCAATTCACAACTTTTTTAAGCCTCATGTACATGTTCTCTAAAGAGCCCTGAACACAAGGTAGCTCTGGGGGTTGACCACATGATGTCATTTATAATAGGAAAAAATACATTATTAAAATTAGTACTAATGGCAAAACTAAGCAGGAGCAGTATGTAATATAAGTCACAAAAGTAAAAGCTAGACAACATAGAATCAAAACATGAAACATGTCGTGACTACGTCTAAAAATAACAAAAGTATGCAGAAGTATAGTGTAAGAAGCAAAGGTAAAAGTAGGAAGACACATAAATAAGATAAGAAATGTCTTAACTACGTCAAAACAATAGAGCCCTAAAACAACAAAAGAAACTATTCATCTAAACATACATATCACTTTTTAGTCTGTTTCATTAGACGAGCAAGTCGATGATGAACTTAAAATTTCTTCTTCAATGTCATCTTCATTGTCATCTATATTTTAAAGAACTTCTTCACGAATCCCTGTGATATCCTCTATGGAAAACACGTCTTCGTTTGAATCTAGCTAAATATAAAAATTTAACATTTCTAACCCTTGGAGAATGAGTTCAAGATAAGATCGGTTCAGGATCATGGGATCCTTTTCTATCAGATAGGAAGGGCTGTTACACAAAATGTACTTCTAAGTAATTGCCCCATAGATCCCTATATCTATCTAGATGAAGAAGGAAATCATGTAAGGGAGGGGAATGCTTATTTGTACAAATGGTACTTCGAACTTGGAACGAGCATGAAGAAATTAACGATACTTCTTTATCTTTTGAGTTGTTTCTGCCGGATCGGGTCGCTCAAGATCTTTGGTCTTCATCCAGACACGATTTGTATCTTAATAGTTTTTTTTTTTGGTTTATTCTACATAACAATAACTCAATTAACTTTCTCGCCAACTCTACTCAGGTATCGAAGTTAATAAACTTGACTAGCTTAACATGTTAGAATAAATGAATCGAACTTCGCATATTTTCTGCTCATTTTAACTTCGATAATACGAGCTTAGTGTTCGTGTTCCTCAATTATAAACAGGGTCAAATCACTCACACTTGAACATGTAAACGATTTGATCAACATAACTCATATATTGCAACTGACCTACTTCTTTAAGTATGTCTTAATAGATGATCTCACCATCTGTAACACCAAAATTATAAGCTTGCTTCCCTTCACATTAGGAATTGATGTGAAATATGCAACCGTTCACATCAAATATTTGTCATATCTTGACAGTATAACTAGGCTCCCAAGCAAGATCTAATAAGCCCTGGTCTGTGATTATGTTGCTTATATTACAAACCTAGAAGAAGTTTCAAAATATAATTAGTTTTATTTTGAATGTGAAACTTATATTATGTACCAGTGAATTGAAGCAACTTGAAGAGTTGCTTCAATTTACATATAATTTGTACCGTGCTAGAAGTTCTTCGATCTTCTTGCTAATTTGAGAGCGATCCTCTATGTTCAAACTATCTGTAAATAACCTGATTAAATCATTGTTATTTGCATGTTTGAGTTAATTGGTATAACATTCCGACTAATAATTGAGAAAAATTCTTATTACTTTAAATATTACTTTGTCAATGATTGCACTCCATCACAGTTCAGTAGAACATACAATGTAGCTGCTCGAAGCTCTTTATCATTGTGGTAGCGTGTATCATGGCTACCTAATAGCTCCCTGATATTTTAAATAAAAATAATTCTTCTTGTGAAGGCATGTAAGTTTGCCTGAAATATTAAGAATAGAAGGTAATTATCTCATGCAACAAGTATGCCTTGCAGATCAATCCCTTCGGATGTGTTTTATTCTTAATCTTTTATTTATTTTATTTAGAAGTATGCATGATGGAGTCATTATAAAAAAGAAGGTAACAGATTACTATAAAATAAAATATAAAATGTAACTGTACACATCAAGAAGGCATACATTTGAAAGGGATACATCCATCTGCAATGCACCGGACCCCCTGGTATAGCCTGATAACACAGATATATGGGTAAATGCTCCATACAGTCGAAGAAATCGAAAGGAATATCTGCTCGAGCTTGCATAGTAATAAAGGAATAGTCATATCAAGATTCCTCAACGATCAACATTCAAAGTCGCAAAGCACAACATTCAAGTACTGTCTTTGGCCATACATCGAATGTATTTGGCACTAGAGCGTCATATTATTCATTGAATTTTAATATATTAAAATTATTTTTTATATAACATACCTAATTCTTTTTAGAGCACTAAAAGACTTATCCCCATGTTTTAAAATTTTCTTCAAGTCAAAGTAATACTTTTCTTTCACTTAAGAGACTTGATGCATTCCTCTGTTTCAACCATCCAACTTGAATTCTGTTTCAGCCTATTATGGCATTTAATAAAAAAACCCATCACAATTTTACCTTTTTCAGTCTTATATACATCAATATTCTCTCTTAATTATCCGGTATAATCACTATTCATTTCTTACAATTAAAAAGTATTTTTGCTTCGTGTGTAAGGTCTCATTCGATCCCTTGAAGTCAAAACGTGAGTTCTGAATAATGTGATGGTTTTATAGCTTCCTACGTTTAGTAGGGTTATGTTAAATCATAAAGAAGATGAAATTTTGAGCTAAATCATAAAGAGTTTTATCCCTGTTAATTTTTGTTTAATGAACTAAAAAATTATTGCAATATAAGCTTTTAAAATAAAAATGGGTAATTTATAAACATACCATCCATTTATAGCACATACTACCTGAAATTTGATATTTACATTTATAACACTTTTGTGCATAAAAATATGCATCACATTTAGAAAAAGTTAATGATAGCATAGCTTTTTATACATGTATCAATTCATGGGGAAAACGTGGTATGTATGTAAATATCCAAAATTATTGCGATTAAATGTTGGGTCAAAAGTTGTCAGTCAAAATTTCTCCGTTCAAAATTCAAAACTCGGTAATTAATTCAGATCAGAACTTTAGACTTTACCGTTCTCTATGTCAGAAATGAAAGAAAATAAATGCATTTCACATGACAGACACGACGCTGTAATTCCCTAAAAATCCTTCTTTTGTCCTAAATTCTTTGTGAAGTAAAGTTGCCTTTTCATGCACGCAGTGGAAGACTTGGCAGCAGAATGAGGAGGGAAGAGTCCACGAAGGCCTCCTGTCTCTTCCCTTTCAGCGCTCAGATTTTCAAACTTTGTGGCAAGTTCAGAATGAACTATTGACGAAATTCTTCTTGAAGATTTGGATTGACTTGTAGATTCTTAGGAAGAATGATTTGAAAATCTAACCTTTTTTGTTCGATCAAAGTTTATGTATTTTTGTAGGTGTAAATCTGTATGGAAGAGTGCGTTTTCTATTTGTTTTGTTGAAAAGATAAAGGAGATGATGAAGTGGTTTAGGATTTGTGTATTTTTATGAGAGGTATTGAGGTTAGAATATTCTGATATATGTGATGTCAGAATGAGTTTTAGAATTGCTATAGTTGCGTAGAGATTGGTTTTGGGTGTGAAATGTTTGAGTGCGTTAATTTTTAATGCAAATGGAATGATTTTTAAGTTAGCTCCTGAGGTGTCTTGTACCAAATATTTTATCAACTATGAATCTTAATATCTTTTATAAGGNGTTAATTTTTAATGCAAATGGAATGATTTTTAAGTTAGCTCCTGAGGTGTCTTGTACCAAATATTTTATCAACTATGAATCTTAATATCTTTTATAAGGAGTCTCTAAACTCAAATTCAAAGCCCTCCGACCTAGATTTTATGATCAAACTGAACGTCTCGATAAGACCAACACAACGATCTCAAAATTGCTTCAATCCGAGTGCAATCAAGCCCAATTCAAATTGTACATTAAAGCACAATTCAAGGCTTTGGATCGTTAATTGGATGATCAGATGAACTCTAAATTTGACATTTTTACAGTCAAATCGAGCGTCTCAATAAGAGGGATCTAACAAACCCAATTTTTATGAATTTTGAGGTCATTAAGAGATTGAAATCACTTAAAAAACTATCTATGATCAAAAGGGAGCAACATGAACCATCATATCAGTTGGTTGACGAAGTTATGTGTCGTAAGACCAAAATACCCGTCACAAAAAAGTTATAAATAAAAAGACATCTTTCTTCACTTGAAGAGAGAGAAGAAGAGAAGTAGAGGAGACTTGGAATTCAAGGTCCTATTTTGGTGAGGAGACTTGAAATTCAAGGCACATGCCTTTGTAGCTACAAACCACTGTTGATCATCGCTCATTGGTCCCCGTCAACCCTTGCCATATGTCGCTGGCTGCCTTCGCCGACCTTTGCTTGTTTGCAACTATTGTATTCCAAATAGGAATGTTATGTCTAACACCTGTATTGATGACATGATGATTAATCACCAGCCTTTGTAGCCACGATCACTGATGGACATCGTCCGTTGGTCACCATCGAACACCACCGACCATCACCACCCGCCATCGTTGAACACCGGTCATCTGTGATCCCTGTTTGTAACTATTGTATTCCAAATATGGTTGTTGTGCCTAACACCTGTATTGAAAGACCCAACGAATAACCGTCAGACTTGTAGTCACCGAACACTATTGACCATTGTTTGTCGCTCGCCGGCAACCACCTCCACTCATCACCGTCTGCCATTATCGACCACAAGCCTCCAACGACCCCTACCTGGGACCGTTGTAGTCGAACTACAACGTTTATGACTAACTACTATAATTACAATTTCCAACTATGACCTCCATGATCAACTATTACTATTGCAGTTTTCAACATTTATGCCTACATATTGTCTTTATAGTAATCGATTACAACCCATATAACCAATTTACTACTATTACAACTATCACCAAAGCATTTATGGAACAGTCACCTATTGTTATTATAACAAAGAACTACATTTCTTGTAACTCAATTAAGACTATTATAGCTACACTACTACGACACATCCATAATTATCAGTTTTGTAATTTCATATTCTCTAATTCAAGAGAGAATAATGGACCCATGTACTTAAATTACATAGTTGATTATTTTGATTGGACTAGATCCTGTAATTTTTTCCATGTAAAAAATATTAACGCCTCCTTTTACTTTTTTTTTTCTTTTCATCAATGCGTGCTATGGACCTTCTTGTAGCACTTATTGAATAATCAATTTATCACCACAAAAATTTTTCTGGCCTGCAAAAGTTCTTCTATATGTGTGTGTGTGTCCCTCTTTTTTCATGAATTGCACATGCTTAAATCATACAAACGTAATGATATATTGAAAAAATAAATAAACAATTTAATACATACTTTTAAAATATAAATTTATTTCTTGACATAATTTAAATTACTTATTTCATAAAAATGTAGACATATTTAATGCATGATATTTGAATTTAACAATGAAATAGAATGATGACAATATATATATATATAT
>JXCR01131387.1:27903-38724 GCA_002079205.1 Phalaenopsis hybrid cultivar
TATGGTGTTATTGTGATATTATTGTGGAGTTTTTAGAGTTGTATTGTGGCGGTATTTGACTGATGTTATTGAGGTGTTATTGATGTATTATTATGGTGTTATTGTAGTATTATTAGAGTGATATTGTGAGTTGATGTTTTTGCATGCAGATTTTTTAATGTTAAGTTTGTTTTTTGCATGCAGGTTTTCTTATGTTAATTTGAAATTGAAGAGGTTTAATTTGGTGTTACTATGGTCGTATCTCATTTGTATAACATGATTATTTTGGTGGCAGCATGGTGTTATTTTGTTGTTGATTCTGTGTTATTATGATAATATGTATGTTGTAGTCTAGACATATTTTGGTGTAATAAGGGTGCTAATTTGTCTGGACATATTTGGTATTATCATGTATATATTTTGTTATGGACATATTTATGTTGTATCTTGGGTATATATTTTGATGTTATTAGGTTTCTAATTTTTCTTCACATTTTGGCGTTATTCTGGACATATTTTGGTGTTATTGTGGATATATTTTGGTGTTAGTCTAGACATATTTTAGTGTTATTGTGGACATATTTTAGTGTTATTCTTGTGGACATATTTTGGTGTTATTGTGGACATATTTTGGTGTTATTATTGACACATTTGACATTAACAAAAAATATATATTTTTTGCATTATCTTTTGCAGATTTTTGACCTAAGGATGTTCAACTGTTGGTGTTGATAATCTGTAGTAAGATCTGTTCGTGATATAGTCAAACATGCCCTATCTGAGGAGACTTTGAACAACTTGAAGGTTATGGATGTGCTTTAATTTTTTTGATCAGCCTCTATATCCACAAGATAATTTCCTAACACTACACATCTTGAAATGTTGGGTGTTCAACAGTGTATTCAAGATGGGCGAGAATGAATTCAAATTAAACTTTAACCAGGTTGCTCTACTGATAGACATGCTCAACAGAGGAGAATTAGTACACTGGAATAAAGACTCATCTTGTGGTGTATTTGTGAGACAGATAAAGAATGATTAGTGAAGGTTTCATCTAGTGAGTGTTTTATGCGATGAACTGTTTTTAAAGTTTTTGTTAACTAATTTATTTTTTTCTTCGAACAACTTTAGTGTGCCCAAAGGGCTTTACATTTTTGCCGAGAATNTATTTGAGTGCTATTGTGGCGGTTCAATGGTGGTATTCAACTTGTGTAATTAATGTGTTATTTTGATGTTAGAGTAGTATTGTGGTTGTTTCATAGTGTTATTTGACCGATGTTATTGCATTTTTATTATGATGTTATTACGATATTATTGTGGTATTGTTTAAGTGGTATTGGACTGATGCTATTGTGGTTTTATTATGATGTTACTGCAATATTATTGAAGTGTTATTAAGAAGTTATTGCGATGTTATTGTGGTGTTATTATAATATTTTTGTGGTATTATTGAGATATTATTGATATGTTATTGTTATGTTATTTGAGTGATTTTTAATTGATGTTATTGAGGTGTTATTATGGTGTTATTTTGATGTTATTTGAGTGAAATTTGATTGATGTTATTTCGATGTTGTTATGGTGTTATTGTGATATTATTGTGGAGTTTTTAGAGTTGTATTGTGGCGGTATTTGACTGATGTTATTGAGGTGTTGTTGAGGTATTATTATGGTGTTATTACGGTATTATTAGAGCGTTATTGTGATATTATTTAAGTGATATTGTGAGTTGATGTTTTTGCATGCATATTTTTTAATGTTAAGTTTGTTTTTTGCATGCAGGTTTTCTTATGTTAATTTGATTATGAAGAGGTTTAATTTGGTGTTACTATAGTCGTATCTCATTTGTATAACATGATCATTTTGGTGGCAGCATGGTGTTATTTTGTTGTTGATTCCGTGTTATTATGATAATATGTATGTTGTAGTCTAGACATATTTTGGTGTAATAAGGGTGCTAATTTGTCTGGACATATTTGGTATTATCATGTATATATTTTGTTATGGACATATTTATGTTGTATCTTGGGTATATATTTTGATGTTATTAGGTTTCTAATTTTTCTTCACATTTTGGCGTTATTCTAGACATATTTTGGTGTTATTGTGGACATATTTTGGTGTTATTGTGGACATATTTTGGTGTTAGTCTGGACATATTTTAGTGTTATTGTGGACATATTTTAGTGTTATTCTTGTGGACATATTTTGGTGTTATTATTGACACATTTGATATTAACAAAAAATATATTTTTTTTGCATTATCTTTTGCAGATTTTTGACCTAAGGATGTTCAACTGTTGGTGTTGATAATCTGTAGTAAGATCTGTTCGTGATATAGTCAAACATGCCCTATCTGAGGAGACTTTGAACAACTTGAAGGTTATGGATGTGCTTTAATTTTTTGATCAGCCTCTATATCCACAAGATAATTTCCTAACACTACATATCTTAAATTGTTGGGTGTTCAACAAAGTGTATTCAAGATGGGCAAGAATGAATTCAAATTAAACTTTAACCAGGTTGCTTTACTGATAGACATGCTCAACAGAGGAGAATTAGTACATTGGAATAAAGACTCATGTTGTGGTGTATCTGTGAGACAAATAAAGAATGATTTAGTGAAGGTTTCATCTAGTGAGTGTTTTATGCCATTTGATGAACTGTTTTTAAAGTTATTGTTAACTAATTTATTTTTTTCTTCGAACAACTTTAGTGTGCCCAAAGGGCTTTACATTTTTGCCGAGAATGTACATTATTTTCTTCTTAGTCAAGTGAATGTCGTCGTCACAAAATTAAGGCGAAATCAATTATTTGGATATATCAATGGATTTGTTTTTCTGCCTACGGTTGGTGATGTTTACAACATTTAAATTTTTTTTTAGCCATAGCAGATTATAATTTAACTTTTACACAACTCTAATTTTATGAGCATACTTCTATTGTTACTTCTACTGCACCTGAGGCTTGGCCTCGCATGTTGAGTTAGCCAACAAATATGAGTTGAGACTCGTCCTTGATACATCAAACTTTTAAGAAGCTCAACCCTGTACATGTTATTATCTCATTAGACAATTTTATTCTTTTTGGAAAGTTCAATTCATTTGTGATTGTAATTATGACTCATTGTAGGTTTACGATTCTTTTTTAGATTTGAAAGACGAAGAACACCACCTACTCGCTCCTGCAGTTGAAGGACAACCTGATCCAATTAAAACGCCCCGATATATCACTCATGAAACTCATTCTATACCACAGTCACCAATTTCATTTGATGTGGACCCTCTCATTTCAAGTGACATCACTTCGCAACCAACGTGTACATGGGTCAATAAAGGATTTGAATAAATTATTCAATTACCTAGAAATCAAGATAAGATTCTCTGTGAATTTCAAGAATCAATAAACAACAAAGTATTCGATTTACAAAATACATTTACAAACATGAAGTGTGAAGTTAATAAGTTAGAAAATATAATAATGGAATTGGATGAAAATTCAATGAAGAAAAAAAATATCAATTCTCACTTGGCAGTATAATCTGAAGGGTTAAGGCCAAACAAAATAGAAGGAAGAGAAAAGTGAGCTCCCCATACATTACATTTGAGTTGAAGAGAAGGAAAACTAAATTTGTAGATGTTCAAACAATAAAACATGTCGTGGAACAATAGGTAATAAAAGATGTAGATATTTCAGGCGTTGGGGGTGTGGGGTTACTTGTAGATATCGAACAAACAAAACAAACAATAAAAGATGAAACCGTTGTTCATAAATCAACTAAAAAATAAACAATAAAAGATATTGTGGAACAACAAATAATAAAGGATGTCCTAGATACTCAAGTCGTTAGGGGTGACAAGTTACTTTTAGATATTGAACAAACATAACAAATTGAACAAACAATAAATGATGTTGTGGAATCTCTTAACTCTAGTGTGCACTACGATCACCGATGTGGATAAAGATCTCCAAAACAGGATAGATTATTTATGCAGATGATTCTATGAAAAAGGTATTTTTTGAAAATATAACCTTTATATTGTATACCATAACTTTTAAAGCTTAATTTTGATCAGTAAAAATTGTTATTGGATGTTTGTCATCCATGATACGAATAAATATTT
The DNA here is from genome assembly GCA_002079205.1 of Phalaenopsis hybrid cultivar. Lineage (NCBI taxonomy): Eukaryota > Viridiplantae > Streptophyta > Magnoliopsida > Asparagales > Orchidaceae > Phalaenopsis > Phalaenopsis hybrid cultivar. Next base: position 32,007 of record JXCR01131387.1, read on the forward strand.
TAAATAGTCATTTAAACGAATTAATCGTCTCGTCTGACACAAAACCAACTCCAAAGAGAATATTTTGCCAATGGTGGTTCACCCCAACAAAATGAGCACAACATAAATTAGATTTATTTAGTCTATAACTTCTATAAAAAATAATATCCCCAAAACAGTTATAATCAAGTGTGAACGTGCATCACTCCAAAAAAAACTCATCAACCTACCGCTCATCAATTTGGAAATCTCATGCAAACATACTCTCTAGTTTGTCTCTCTGTGAACAATTGTAATAGAGAATTAGCGTCACTATTTTTAATACTAACTCTCTTTTTGAATGAATTTGAATTCATATCTCCTCGTACATTCAAGTTTCTCGATTCCCTCAACTTCTGTAGCAAGAAAGTTAAATACATATGCAGCACTTATCCCTGATTCTGTCATTGATCTAAACACATCTGCATTAATTTCACATATCTTTTTGTTAGAACGCAAAAGATGTTTATCACCGGGCTTCACTAAGGAGTGGTTGTGTTTTTATAAGTTTTTTACTTGTCCGGTTGTATTGAACATCAACTGCATATCGAATAAATAGTTCCTGTGTCTGCTTTTTTGAACTTCACCGTGTTGGTGAACTTCAACTCTTTTTTAAACCAGTTTTCTCACATAAAAAGTCTTTCCTCTTAATATTCATCGAATTCGATTAAAAATTATTATGATCCTTTCGAATAGTAAATCCAATATGATGAACATAAACACAATATAGTTCATATGTTTCTTTTCCATACATACAAATATGTCTGCAATCGGATCATTACAAAGATTTTCAGGCTTTTCAAACTACACAAAAAATAACATCATAATAACATGAAATAGACAAAAGAAAAACATAAACTTTACAAAAATAACAGTCTAATAACACCACAATAACATCACAATAAAACTATAATAATACCACAACAACATAACAATAACACCCTTATAATACCTCAATAATACCACTAAAATGTTGCAACAACACCACAATAATACCACATTAACATCGCAATAACACTTCAATAACGCTACAATAATACCGCAATAATATCATAATAACACTTTATTAACACCAATGAAATGACACCATAGAGCCACCACAATATCACTCGAACAACATCACAATAACACCTCAATAATAATTGAATAATATCATGATAGGTATCATAATAACACCGTAATAAGACCAATCGAATATCATCACAGAACAATCACATTATTTTCTCCACCACAGAACTGCCACAATTTTAACACCATAGAAATACCGCATTAACAATGTAATAACATTATAATAACACAACAATAACACATGAATAACACCACAATAATATTGCGATAATATCATAATAACGCCGTAATAACACATGTCGAATACCACCATAAAATCACCACAATACTACTCAATTAACACTTCAATAACACCACGAAAATATAATAATATTATTATAATATCTCCACAATAACACAACAATAATACTTTAATAACCACAATAATATCGCAATAATACTATAATAACACCACAATAATGCTACAATAACATCACAATGAAACCTAAATAACGTCACAATAATGCCGCAAAAACATCATATTAGCACTCAAATAACACTAGTCGAATGCTATCATAGTGTCGCCACAATACCACTCAAATAACTCAATAATAACACATTAATAACACAAGAATAACACCACAAAATACTGCAATAACATCATAACAACACCACAATAACACCGTAATAACACATAAATAAAACGTTAATAACACCACAATAAGTTCACATTAACATCATAATAACATCACAATAACACTAGTCAAATACCACCATAATGTCGTTATAATATCACTCAATAACACCTAATAACACCAAAAAAATAATGCAATAACATCATAATAACAACACAATAACACCACAATAATACCTCAATAACACCACAATAATACCGCAATAACATCATAATAATACTTCAATAATATCAGTTGAGCACCATCACATTATTGGTTTTTCACATAATTGGAGGCTTTTCTTCACGACGGAGCAATCTTACGAAGGGAGAAGTAATTAGGGAAGTGAGGGAAGAAGAGAGAAGCGCAGGGAATTGAAGGAGAAGTGAGATTTTTTTCTTTTCTTTCTTGTATTTACTTCGAATTTTGTGAGCGGTGTTAGGAATTGCTGTAAGATTGCAATGAGATCACTTTGGGGTGGAGTTTTCTTCATTTCTCAGGGAAAAATATAAGATTCTTGTATTTTCATTGTCTTGTATTGAGATAATTCATAATACTTGACTTTGTTTTAATATAAAATGTTATGTTTTGTGGTTTTTTTCATGAAATATGAGTAGATTCTTTGCTTTCTTTCTTTTGTGATGAATTAGCAGCATGCATGGGGAGTAAATTTAATTTGAATCATGTTAATTTAGTAATTGTGATGGTTTTTATGTGAACTTCATTTACATTTCAATTTGACCAGTTGTAGTGCTAAAATTCGTTGTGAACCCATAAGATCCAGGAGGATTATGGCTTCAATCAACTTGTGAAAACCGCACTAATATATAGGGTGAAGGAAAAGTAATCCGTAGGTTAGTGCAAATAGATAGGTAGATGATTTTAAAGGGAATAACTAGGAGGTTTCTAGGGTGACAGACGTAAACAATTCCTAAGTTAACATAATTTCCTTGTGCACAGGGAAAATGGTAAAGAAAATGTATGCTTTTATTTGTCACAAACTTTAATTAGGGATTCTAGTTTATTTATACCGACACTAGCCACTAGTTTCATTGGGAGGGAACCTCTAATTAGCTTGAACTTTCTATTTTATTTAGCCTAGTGTATTTAGCTTATTAATAAACTTAGAACAATAAAATAGTTTTGTAGAACTTCCCAGCTCACTAAAACTCGAACCTATTTCCTAGCTAAGAATCTTTCAATTCAGTTAAAGCCTTTCTTAAGTCGTTATAATTGATAGTCTTCTTGGTGGGATTGATATTTGAGACTGAAGTAAGTTATATATTGCTCGAGCGATGCGTGCATTTGTGTTATTACCTAGCGCATTGTGATTAATTATGATAAATCTCTGGTGATAAATTTATAAATTATACTTTAAAGTTATAATATCTATACGCTAAATCACTAGGTATAACGTTGAGAAAGTAGTGGTCAACTTTCCTCTTATTATTTGTACATATTACTGATAGTTTAATATTTAGATTAGGAATATATATTATTAGGTTACCTAAAATAGATTGTACAAATTATTATGTATTATTAGGTTATCTAAAATAGATTGTACATATTATTATTTAATGGAATGAAAACAAAGGAAAAAGACATTCAACCAATTTTCTCAAAAGTTGTTATTGTATCAAGGCCACACAACTGAATACTTTGTTGAATCTGTAGTTTTCTTTTTATTCTTGGAATAGCTAGTTTGTTGTTGGTTTGGTGATCACGGATCTTCATTCCTTGTCCAATCGACATGTTTCCAGCCTGTCCTTCTCTGTTGAATCGATCCCGCCCTTGCCTTCTTCGCATAATCCATCAAAGCCTGCACCCTGTATGTTTGCACCTCCTTTACGGACCTAGTGCAATCTCGAGTCTCTTTCTCCTTCCCAATCGTAGAAGATCGTGCTCTCCTCCACAGTGTCGCTATACCTTCGCCGATCACAAAATAGAAGCTAGAATCGATCCTTTCCCTCTACCGCGCCTTCTAAGCCGTGCAATCTTACCTCCCAATCTTTGCACGTTGCTCAATCCTCTCTGCCCTCACGAGCCCAGCTTCCCCCTACCTTTTCTTTCGGTTGTTACTGCACCAAAATCGCGCTCGAGCTTAGAGGAGCACCAGTGCCGATACGCATTTCTTGGACTCACAAACTCCCTGTGTTTAAGCTTTTCCACAAGGGAGTTGTCGTCGATTTCTATAGAATCTCTTTATTTTTTTGGTTGTAGGTTGATTAATTTGGATCAACAACTTTCTTAGTACAATTTCGTCTAGTATGTTTTCTGAGAAAACAAATGAAATCTTAGTTATCAGATTTGCGGGAAAGAATTATGCGGCATGGGAATTTCAGTTCAAGATGTTTTTGAAAGGAAAAGAGCTTTGGGGTCATATTAATGAGTTTTCTCCAGCACTTACAAAGTTGAAAGATCTTAGTCAATGGGAGGCAAAGGATGCTCAGATTATTTCTTGGATTTTGGGATCTATTGAAGTTCATATGAAGAACAATCTATGATTATTTGGCACAAATAAAAAAAATATGAGAACTTAAAGTGTGTCTACAATCAAGATAATATTGTATGATGCTTTCAATTTAGACTTGATATGAGTAATTATAATGAAGGTAATCTCTCAACGGAATAATATTATTTTGGTTTTCTTAATTTATAGATCGAATATTCTGGTATTATCTATACTAAGGTGTCAAAGAAGAATTTAACTAGTCTTCATGCTATTCATGAAGTGAGTCTTCGTGAACTTTTTTTTATGAAGCTCAGACCTAAATTTGAAACTACTCGAGTTTGGTTGTTGAATAGAGATCCGATCTCTTGTTTGGATGTATGTTTTAGTAAATTACTACGCGAAGAACAAAAATTGATGTTACGAACCTCTCTCGGTGCAGCTGGTGGATCATCTGAAATAGTTAATTTTGCATATGTTGTTCAGACAAAATAGAAGGGAACAAAACAGTGTTACACCTGCAAATAATTTGGTCATATTGCCCGCCATTGTAGTAAGATGTTATGTAATTGTTGCAAGCAAAACATACATATTATTAGGGAGTGTCCTACACAACCTTAAAACCACAGACTACAAGTTCATGCTGCGGTATCTGACTCTGACAATCTTGGTTTAACTTCCACATTGTAGTAAGATGTTTTGTAATTGTTGCAAGCAAAACAGACATATTATTAGGGAGTGTCCTACACGACCTTAAAATCACAGACTACAAGTCTTTCATGTTGTAGTATCCGACTCTAACAATCTTGGTTTGACTTCCACATTTCTTGGCAATAATCAATCAGTTGTCATCCCAGATATGGTTCAACAGATGATTCTGTCTTTTCTGCTCTTGATTTTCAAAGGAAATGTAAGACTATTTCTTCTATTCCTTATCCTTGGTTTGTTGATTTCGACGTCACAAATCATATGACTGATACAACTGATTTATTGCATAAACAACAACCATATGTTGGTAGTCAATGTATTCAGGTTGCTGATGTAAATAATATTTCAATTACGACAGTTGCTGATATTAGTTCCTCCTTCTGATATGTCTCGATTCTCCTAAAGTTTCTACTAAATTATATTTTATTGGTCAAATAGTGAATGATAACTGTGTATACACTTTTCTCGTGATGTTTTTATTGTGCAGGATCAGGTGTCGGGGAGGGTTATAACGAATAAGTTTAAAGTGAGCAAATTATTTTCATTATAATTTATCATTCCTCGGACTTTGTCATTAACTTATTTAGTTGAAAATATGGTTGGCGCCTCCTGGCGTAGACAATTAGGTCATCCAAATAATGTTGTTTTGAATCATTTGCAAAGTGATGTTTTTGGTTCTACAATTAAATGTTTATTAGTTGATTGCTCTTCATGTAAACTCCACAAAAAGTAAGACATTGTCTTTTACTATTTTAGGCAATCGTGTCAATAGATGTTTTGACATTATTCATAGTGATGTTTGGGGAATTACACCGGTTATTTCACACGCTCATTATAAATATTTTGTGACATTTATTGACGATTACAGTTGATTCACATGGATCGATTTCTTGCATTCCAAAGCAGAAGTGTTTACTGTGTTTCAGACTTTTGTGACATATATTGAAACACAGTTCTCCACTTTTATTAAGCTTACGGTCCGACAATGGAGGCGAATTTGTTTCATGAGTTTCAAGCATTTTTCCGTAACAAGGGTATTGTGTCACAACATTCATGTCCTTATACAACTCGGTAAATTGGAGTTGTCGAACGGGAAAATCATCATCTGTTGGATATAGTGCACTCATTGTTTTTAGAATATTATGTTCCAGCTAAGTTTTGGATTAAAGCTTTATCTACTGCAGTTTATCTAATTAATCATTTATCGTCTCAACAATTGAAGTTCGATTTTTCCAACTATCAAATTTTTTATAAACATCTTAATTATCATATGCTACATACTTTTACATGTGTTTGTTTGTTCATTTACCACCTAATGAACGTCATAAGTTGACAGTCTAGTCTGTTCGATGTGTGTTTATGGGTTACAGTCTTAATCTTAAAGGTTTTGTGTGTTGTGATTCGATTAATAATTGATGATATATCTCTTGTGATGTGATTTTCTTTGAACATGAATACTATTTTCAGCATCATTTTTCGACATCTGGTACTGTTGTACTTTTTCACTTTGATGATTCTGTTTTGATAAACGGTTCAAGTCTAGTTTTGTCTACACACAATGTCTGCCACCTTCACCTCCAGTCCTTCCCGATTCTGCTCCTGAAAATGCTCCAATGATTCTTCGACGATCGACTCAACACATTCGTCCTCCGGATAGATATGACTATTTTGCTATTTTAACTAAAATATAGTTCATATCTCTTATTCTCAGGCTGCTAAACAAACTTGTTGGATAAAATTCATGCAAAAGGAACTTCAGGTATTTCATGTCTTGCAAGTGTTAAACTCATTGGTTGTAAATGAGTTTATTCTGTTAAGCTTT
>JXCR01131388.1:7788-21047 GCA_002079205.1 Phalaenopsis hybrid cultivar
TGGAGTTTTTGATGTTTTAGGTGAACATTTTTATGGATATGTAAGTGGGGTTTTGATGCAGATATTTAGTAGAGTTTGGCTGAGGATTTTGGTGGAATTTTCCTAGGAACATTGGTGGATTTTGGCTAGGGATTTTTGTTAGGGTTTTTTGCGGAGGTTTAAGGAGGGTTTCATGAAGTTTAGATGAAGGCTTTGGTGGAGTTTTGAGTGGGCTTTGGTTAGTGATTTTCTTTTTTTTTAGAATATAATATTTAAATTTTGTAGAGTTATATTTTCTTACCTTCTTTTTGGAATGTTACATTTTATTTGTTTATTTGTTTATTTATTTATTTATTTATTTGCAAATTCACATACAGACGATACATTTCTTATATATTTTAGTAGTTACCATTTAGAAGCCTTTTTTTTTATATAAAAATACCCAATTTCATTTTCACATACAAATCATTCAATTTTTTAATATCACATATATATAGTACTTAAAACTATATTTTTACAAATCATTCAATTTTTTAACATCTAATACTTTAAAATCATATACATGAAACTTTTATAATTTTATTTTTCAAATAAAACATACTTTTTTATTATCCCATAAATAGAACTTAATTTTTTATTATCACATAAACAAAGCCTGCCTTTTTTTATTTTCACATAAAATCTTACCACTTAATTTTTAAATAGAGAAATATATTATGTATATGCTATATGTGAAAATTAACATTTAAGTTGTAAATATGTAAATACATAAATATTTAAGTGTTAATTATGTAAATGCACATGAATTAAATGATATGTGCAAATTCATTCTCCAATTTTTTTTTTTTTTGGTTTTTTTATATATTATTTTATTTAGGATGAATCTTTACAAATTATTATTATATTTTTTTGTTTTGCTTTAATATAAAAATGTATTAAGCTTATATCATCTTTCTCTCCTTTCCTCTTTTGTTTAAGTTTATGCTGTGCAGAGCAGACCTAAGTTTTGGGTGGCAAAACATGTGAACATACGTGTTTTCTACATACAAAACCTAAGTAGCTAGCATGTGGATTCCTAGGGTTTGTAAGAATCTAGCACAAAAAGTTATTTATAGAAGCATGTAAGTATAGTGTTGTGAGATATGTACTTCCTGGCATAGAAATGAGACGAAAAAGAACACAAGCAAACACAGATGGTTTACGTGGTTCGATCCAACTGGATCTACATCCACGGGAGGGAATCAATCAAATATTTCACTAAGGCAAAAGAAATGGAGAATACATAGCTTATACATAGAGACGAGCCCTCATCTTCCTTCTATGGCCTCCCTCTCAAGCGACACCTTGATACAAGGCCTCAAGATGCTCTCCTCCTCTCTAACTCTCCATTCACTCCTCCTTTGTGGTAGCATAAGATATCATCCCTTGCTCTCCTAAGCCTCACACCCTCTCTATTTATAGAAGCAAGAGAGTCGTAGGTGGGAGGTAGGTGAGCGTCCTTGCTCTCCTAAGCCTCACACCCTCTCTATTTATAGAAGCAAGAGAGTGGTAGGTGGGCCTTGCTCACCTAGGCCTCACACCCTCTCTATTTATAGAAGCAAGAGAGTGGTAGGTGGGAGGTAGCTCTCCTAGGCCTCACACTCTCTCTATTTATAGAAGCAAACGAGTGGTAGGTGGGAGGTAGGTGGGTGGTAGGTGGCCGGTAGGTGAGCGATAGGTGAGATGTGGTAGGTGGCGGTGCCACATTACAAAATTGNCACTAGTTAATTCTGGTAAACTTCTACAATGAGGGAATTGATGCACAAATTATATCGAACACTTATCTATGTTGGTAACGTTCATGTAGGGCTATGAAACCGTTGTGGGAGAGAGAGGAATCCAGCTATCTGGTGGTCAGAAACAAAGGGTAGCAATAGCTCGTGCTATAGTGAAAGATCCAAAGATTTTGCTCCTGGATGAGGCTACTAGTGCACTTGATGCAGAATCTGAAAGAATTGTTCAGGATGCGTTGGACCGAGTGTTGGTCAGTCGGACAACTGTGGTGGTTGCTCATCGACTCACTTCAATTATGAACGCTGATCTCATTGCGGTTGTTAAAAATGGGGTAATCATAGAGAAAGGAAAACATGATGAGTTGATTTGTTTAAAGGATGGGGCTTATGCTTCTTTGGTAGCTTTACATACAAGTGCAACCACCTCATAAGTTGTTCTCAGTTCTCTTATTGATTTTGATAATTAAAAAGTTTCATGTCCATTATTTGTCGAATTACCACAAAAAAAGTTGGTTATCTGTGTAAAATATTGGCATTGAGTAATTACTGCTAAGAATAGGGGTGCATTTTCTATGAAAAATTAATTTAGAGCCTTCTATTAATAGGTATCTATATTGTTGAGTGATATAGTCATAATTGTGGATCAATAGTGTGATGTGAACTTTGGATTGATTATGCTCATAAGTAGTCAAATAAGATGTGAATGCTTTGTGAAGAGTTCATCAAGTAGGGAGGATTAAGTAATAGAAACCTTGACAGACCATTTGTTGGATTGCCATTGAGGTTTTTTTGGTGGCATCTAATTCATTTTTGTTGGCACAAAGCTCTTAGATAACAGAAGGTGATCATGGAAATAGAATGAATCGAATAGAGTTGAAAGCTTTTACTAAAGGTAAGCTTAGATTTATGATAAATAGTGTCACTTTAAATGCAGAGAAGATGGATAAAATCATCACCTTTATAGGCATGTGAAGAGGAGAAATTGTTGTAAAAACCCGAGGATTTGTTTTTGGATTGCAAATAGGACATACACAAAGGTAAGAAATTCAATTGCTATGACTAAAGGAATTGATAGGCAATAGATAGGATTCTTAGCCCTGAAAACAAAATTTTGAGATTAAGAGGTGTAGTTGTTGTGGACAAGAAAAAAATGATTGGCAGTCATCAATGGTAATTTCTTTTAGACACTAATACTAGAATGTCTATAAATAACAGTAATGGGAAGAGTAATATAAGAGAACATAGGTTCAAGGACATAATCAATTTATATTTCATCATATCAATGAAAACTATTTTTAAAAATACAAAAGAAATCAAGACTTTTAAGCTACTCTTGACCTCTAATATTTATAAATTACTTTAAATAAATAACTTATAACAATCTAATAATTTATTTTTTATATTTGTTATTCCTAAGAAAAATAACTTTCTTTTAGAATGAATAAAGTGTGGCAAGCAATCCAAGCACTGCAAAAATCCATGTTGTATAAGTGGAGAGACAATTGCTTGCAAAAAGCCACCCCTCAATGATCAAGTTCCAAATAATTTCCTTAATTATCACTTCGTGTTTTTTTGAGAACTCCATTAGGAAATTCTTCATTCAATGCTAGAATAACATTTTAAAATCTTCAGTTATATTTATTTTTAATATATATGAAAAAAATAGTGCACATAAGGCTCTATATTGATTTCATGCATCATTACTCAAGCTATGTATTTGTTTAAACTAGCCAATGCTTATCATGATTACTAGTCAATCAATAAANGAAAATCTTCAGTTATATTTATTTTTAATATATATGAAAAAAATAGTGCACATAAGGCTCTAAATTGATTTCATGCATCGTTACTCAAGCTATGTATTTGTTTAAACTAGCCAATGCTTATCATGATTACTAGTCAATCAATAAATTTAAATAATCTAACTTATGAATTAAGCCATTCATTGCTAATAATTGATATACTCTGCAATGATGCAGTTGTCAATCACGTACGTATAAGTGTAGAAGAAGTAGTATACAAATTATGACTTTGTGTATATATCGATTGCACAAAGACTGAGTTAACTTTAATAATTATGATTTACTAGTTTACTAATCTTGAGTTTAGTTTGAAATGTTGGATTTCTTTATGGATTTCTATGTTTCTAATATGGTTAATGGCTAATTTAACTAAGTCTTTGGGTTATCTGTACAGAGATATGCTTTTTTGAATTGGATTGTGTGATTCATCAATGTTCTTTAAATGAATTTCCCTTCTCTAATATTGACAATCGCATACAATTAATGCTTACTATATTCTTAAACATTAAAAATGTTAGAGCCTAATGGTATACTTAAATTGGTTTAAACCAAAAAGTGTTCCTTGAATTCTAAAATATCATGTATTATTGCAATTTCCCAATGACAATATTTATATTCTACTAAGTTATTGAATGTTAAATTACTCGTTCAAATAACCTATGATCAATAGTCTTATATTACATGAATTTTAAAATTTTCAAGTGTCTAATTTAAAGATAAATTAATTCAAAAAGTTAACACACCAAAACGCAATAAATTTTTGAATAGTCATAGAGAAATCTCATGGATTGAACATGAAAAGTTATATTACCAATACAAAGAAGCATGAAAACTTAATTCATAAGTATTCTAAAAGAAACATAAGAGAATTCATTAAAAAATAAGATTCACAAAAGAAAAGGAAGGATAAAACTCGGATTCAAACACTTCTCACTCCAAGCCAACTCTCCTTCTAAAAAGTATTAATCCCCTTTATTTCATCTCAATTTTCTTAACACAAAGTAAAACTCACACTCATATGCACGTTCACTACGTGAGAAACTCTATAAGAACGGATAAAAACATATACCCCATATACATTGAAGTCCCTCACTTTTAAGTCTTCTCCTTGCTTAAAACATCTCAGAATTGTGGAAATCGTCAAAAGGTAGTGCTAGACACCTAGAACTCAAATGGTGGCATTGGGTTTCCAGGTTAGGGTGGCTAGGTTCTTAGGCATGGCGTCAGGTTTTAGTTTCCTTTGCCTTTTGCTCATGAAGTAGAAATGGATGGGGAACCCACGTGCCTGACCTTGACACCAACTTTCAGTCTTCTCTATTATTTCACTTGAGTAGGGATCATCACCAGTGTTTAGGTGTCTGGCACAACACTAAGTTGCTTTAACTATCTTAGCTAAATTTCTCTATATGTTTTTATTCTTCCTATATGATGCATAAAACACTACGAAAACCCCAGATAAGTATTAAAATAATATATAAAGGGTAAAAGTAATATATAAACATCACATATATTTTATACAATTAAAATTCCACAAAACTTAAATATTAATTCCCCAAACTTAAATATTAATTGCTCTCAAAAACTTCAATACCTAAAGTTAGACTTTTTGAAAATTCATAATGAAATGTTTCTTAGAAATGTAGTATTGTTTAATAAAGAAATAAATAAATTAATTAAATTACACAACTATCTTCTTAAGATTAAATTTTATTAAAACCCCTAATATCCCAAAATTACTTTTTTTAATAAACTTTTATAAGATTAGCCTTAAATAAGTTATGTTGGCTTGATTAAAATAATATTAATCTTCAATTGTATAAAATTTAAATTAGCTTATTGATCAAATATTATTAATTCATTTATTATTCTCTTAAATTCATTATTATGAATTTAGATTAAGGATACTTTTGTTTTTGTTTTACTTTTAGAAAGGGTGGTTGGTATCAATTTTTTTTAATTCAAACTTAATATCAAGCTTCTTCTTTATGGCTCTAAATTTTTTTTCTTTATAAACTTCTTTCTATTTGTCCTTGTTCTTTTGATCATTTTTGTTTCTCTTTTCTTTTACCGAAGGTNAAGTTGCTTTAACTATCTTAGCTAAATTTCTCCATATGTTTTTATTCTTCCTATATGATGCATAAAACACTACGAATACCCCAGATAAGTATTAAAATAATATATAAAGGGTAAAAATAATATATAAACATCACATATATTTTATACAATTAAAATTCCCCAAAACTTAACTATTAATTCCCCAAACTTAAATATTAATTACTCTCAAAAAATTCAATACCTAAAGTTAGACTTTTTGAAAATCCATAATGAAATGTTTCTTAGAAATGTAGTATTGTTTAATAAAGAAATAAATTAATTAATTAAATTACACAACTATCTTCTTAAGATTAAATTTTATTAAAACCCTCTAATATCCTAAAATTACTTATTTTAATAAACTTTTATAAAATTAGCCTTAAATAAGTTATGTTGGTTTGATTAAAATAATATTAATCTTCAATTATATAAAAGTTAAATTAGCTTATCGATCAAATAATATTAATTCATTTATTATTCTCTTAAATCCATTATTATGAATTTAGATTAAGGATAATTTTGATTTTTTTTTACTTTTATAAAGGGTAGTTGGTATCAATTTTTTTTAATTCAAACTTAATATCAAACTTCTTCTTTATGGCTCTAATTTTTTATCTTTATAAACTTCTTTCTATTTGTCCTTGTTCTTTTGATCATTTTTGTTTCTCTTTTCTTTTACTGAAGGTTATTATACATGATTAAGCTTTCTATTATGATTTTGAATATCAAATCACTTTTAAGTAAAATTCTCAATTTCTTCATAACTCAATTCAAAAGATTTTAATTTAAGAGATGCAAACTAGAGTTAAATAATTTACTGGTATTACATATTAAATTTTTTATATTTATTGAATGAATTTTATATGTAGACAAATTTAATCTAAGTTTATAAGAATCCTTATATAAAAGAGTGATTAATTATAATTAGAGGTAAGTTATTTGTGAGTTAAGAATAATTTTAAATACTTAATGAAGATTAATGAGACTTTTAATTTTTTTCTTTATTTATTATTAAATCATATTTCATATTAGTTATATCTACCCATTTCTTAATAGAATTCTATGATTTAGATATTTACCCTTGCTTTAAGGCACAATTTTTAATAAAATCCCTCCCCAAAACTTATTTTACTTTAATCACATGAAATTTTGAATTACTGGGGGAAATGAAAGATACTAGATTGAACATNAATATTTACCCTTACTTTAAGGCACAATTTTTAATAAAATCCCTCCGCAAAACTTATTTTACTTTAATCACATGAAATTTTGAATTACTGGGGGAAATGAAAGATACTAGATTGAACATGAATGTAAACATATGACAGAAAGTAAACACATGATGGTAAATACACACTAAACTAAAACATATATAATAAAAACAGAAGTGTACACTAAATCTGAGTAACATGCTCATCGCATGACAACCACATGGATCATAAGAATCATGGAGAGTAGCTATTGAAGTAAATACCTCATCTCACAAATCCAAGAAAATAAAATTCACATCATAGAAAAAATAGAAGCAAAGAAGTGCATAGCCTATCTCAACAATCTACAAAAATAACAACTTAAAGTCTTATCACAATAACAAAAATATGCAGCAGAAGAAGTGAAATTAGAATATACCAAAGATTATGCTTCTTCATTATCAACATCAGCATCGCCATCCTCCTCCTTATCATCCTCCTCCTTATCATCCTCCTCCATTGACATAGCTATATCACCGTAGAAACAAAATGGTGGAGCGTAAGAAATTGGGTATTATTTTGAACTTAGTGCATTTGGTCATGTTAGATCTTCTCTGCTTGAGCAAAATTGCCCTGCACTTTGTAGTTGTGTTGATGTTGGTGCTCATTGATATTGTAATCTAATCGTTAGCCCATGTCATGCTATCAACACTGAATGATTGTAACATCATCGCTAAGTGTGTCTAACCTCTTAGAAATCGATGTGAAGGAATAAGATGAAGAAGGTTAGGTTCGATAGGGGACATGTATAAGAGATGTCTCTCCTCTCTCAAAGGAAGTCCTCACATAAGTGCCAATAGTCTTCATTATCATGGCTCTATTAGGATTTAACTGCTCCCCTAGAGCTTCATATTTTATTCCAGCCTTCATGCATAAAGTAAAATAACAGAAAGATGCATAAGGCTCACTGTCATCCCCCCATTTACGATAATTTAGATGGAGAGATTAAAAATAATCTCTATATCAATGGATGTTTCTTCTGTAGATAATAATTCAGAATAGCTCTATCCCTGGTAATCTCACTTAAATTAGTATAAAAAGNCAATGGATGTTTCTTTTGTAGATAATAATTCAGAATAGCTTTATCCCTGGTAATCTCACTTAAATTAGTATAAAAAGGAGTTTTGTAGAAATGAAATAATGTCAAGCCCTCGGCTCAACATTCAAATCAAGAAGGAAAAGTTAATAAACTTATTATTATGAATGTGCAACTACCATAGCAATCAATCAAAAAGGTAATTATTTCAATAAGAATAAAATAATAAAATAAAATCATGCCTCAAGAGGTCTATCTTAGGTTTTTTTGTTGTTTGTTTGTTATGATCCTCTGAAGTCCATTTTGAATCGATGATTATTTTTATTAATGTTATTACCAATGGGGGGTTTTTATTTATGTTAAACGAAGCCGGTCAAGATCTCATGTTTCTCTCATCTCAGCACCACTCTTAGTTTTGAATTTACTTAGTTTAAGGAAATTATTGGAGTTGGTTAGACCGGAGAACTCTTGTTAGCAACCATGTGTTAACACATCCAAGAAATCCTCGTAAATCCAAAGAGTGAATTTATTTTTTATTATTACTATTATTATTTTTTATTATTACTATTATATATATATATATATAAACCCGTCTGTTTACCTTTTTAAGGACATACATCAAAGCCTTAGTTCACTAGAGCTCATAAAATCCCCCAAATCACTCGAGAAAGTGAATGTAGTTCTTAGGAACTCAATTATTATTATTTCCTATTATTAAACTCTAATTTCTCTTTTCTTATAAATTTTAATCATTTTATAAATTTCTATAGGTTGTTTATTGAGAATTTATGTAAAACAATTTTGGTGTATTGATAGAATTATTGTGGGATTTTGATAGAAAAATTGTGAAGTTTTGGTGGAAATTTTGATGGAAGTTTAGTGTAGATTTAGGTGAGTTGCTTGGATGGAATGAAATTTTTGTGGAGCTTTGGTTGAAAGTTTATAGTAAATTTGATAGCTATTTAATGGAGTGTTAGATGAATTGTTTGGATGAATATTTCATGGAGGTTTGGAGAAGATTCTATGTCTGGTATTGGAGGAATTTATATATTGTTTTGGAGGATTTTTTATGAGGATTTGATGAGGTTTTAAGTGAGTTAATTTAATGGTTTGATGAATGTTTTAAATAGAGCTTTGAATGAAGGTTTTAGTGNATTGTTTATTGAGAATTTATGTGAAACAATTTTGGGGTATTGATAGAATTATTGTGGGAATTTGATAGAAAAATTGTGAAGTTTTGGTGGAAATTTTGATGGAAGTTTAGTGAAGATTTAGGTGAGTTGCTTGGATGGAATGGAATTTTTGTGGAGCTTTGGTTGAAAGTTTATAGTAAATTTGATAGCTATTTAATGGAGTGTTAGATGAATTGTTTGGATGAATATTTCATGGAGATTTGGAGAAGATTCTATACTAGGTATTGGAGGAATTTATATATTGTTTTGGAGGATTTTTTATGAGGATTTGGTGAGGTTTTAAGTGAGTTAATTTAATGGTTTGATGAATGTTTTAAATAGAGCTTTGAATGAAGGTTTTAGTGAGTTTCAGACGAAGTTTTTGGGGTTTTTGGATGGAGTTTTTGATGTTTTAGGTGAACATTTTTATGGATATGTAAGTGGGGTTTTGATGCAGATATTTAGTAGAGTTTGGCTGAGGATTTTGGTGGAATTTTCCTAGGAACATTGGTGGATTTTGGCTAGGGATTTTTGTTAGGGTTTTTTGCGGAGGTTTAAGGAGGGTTTCATGAAGTTTAGATGAAGGCTTTGGTGGAGTTTTGAGTGGGCTTTGGTTAGTGATTTTCTTTTTTTTTAGAATATAATATTTAAATTTTGTAGAGTTATATTTTCTTACCTTCTTTTTGGAATGTTACATTTTTATTTATTTATTTATTTATTTATTTTTGCAAATTCACATACAGACCATACATTTCTTATATATTTTAGTAATTACCATTTAGAAGCCTTTTTTTTATATAAAAATACCCAATTTCATTTTCACATACAAATCATTCAATTTTTTAATTTCACATATATATAGTACTTAAAACTATATTTTTACATAAAAAAATACTTAAAATTTAACATCTAATACTTTAAAATCATATACATGAAACTTTTATAATTTTATTTTTCAAATAAAAGATACATTTTTATTATCCCATAAATAGAACTTAATTTTTTATTATCACATAAACAAAGCCTGCCTCTTTTTATTATCACATAAATCTTACCACTTAATATTTAAATAGAGAAATATATTATGTATATGTTATATGTGAAAATTAACATTTAAGTTGTAAATATGTAAATACATAAATATTTAAGTGTTAATTATGTAAATGCACATGAATTAAATGATATGTGCAAATTCATTCTCCAAATTTTTTTTTTTTTTTGGTTTTCTTATATATTATTTTATTTAGGATGGTTCTTTACAAATTATTATTATATTTTTTGTTTTGCTTTAATATAAAAATGTATTAAGCTTATATCCTCTTTCTCTCCTTTCCTCTTTTGTTTAAGTTTATGTTGTGCAGACCAGACCTAGGTTTTGGGTGGCAAAACATGTGAACATACATGTTTTCTACATACAAATCCTAAGTAGCTAGCATGTGGCTTCCTAAGGTTTGTAAGAATCTAGCACAAAAAGTTATATATAGAAGCATGTAAGCATAGAATTCAAGCAATGATCATATTAATCTCATAAGAATAAGGTAACATGCATGTAATCATGGTAAGAGTGGAGCAAGGAGAAAAGTGGTGCACATTTAAAAATTAGAGTTCAGCGTATGATATGCAGATACATAGGAATTAAATGGCATGTGTGTAAGTTTTCCTCTCTTTTTTTCTGAAAAAGCTTTGTAAGGCATGCAAATTTCTCTTTTTTTAAAAGGTGTTAGTTTTGTAAATACATGAGAATGGGGTGGTATGCATTAAATTATCAAAGCTTAAATTTTTTATNGACACATAGAATTCAAGCAATGATCATATTAGTCTCATAAGAATAGGGTAAGATGCATGTAAACATGTTAAGAGTGGAGCAAGGAGAAAAGTGGTGCACATTTAAAAATTAGAGTTAAGCGTATGATATGTAGATACATAGGAATTAAATGGCATGTGTGTAAATTTTCCTCTTTTGTTCTGAAAAAGCTTTGTAAGGCATGCAAATTTCTCTTTTTTTTAAAGGTGTTAGTTTTGTAAATACATGAGAATGGGGTGGTATGCATTAAATTATCAAAGCTTAAATTTTTTATATGGAAATACGTAAGAATTAAATGGTAGGCATGTAAATATGTGAGAAGAGCTGTGTGACATGCATGTATATATGAATGTTCAGGTGGCAGATATGAAAAAATAAATAATAAAGAAAAGGAGCTGAGGAGCTTACCTTGGCTTGCGGCTTGGAGAGAATGGAGATGGTGCTCACGCTAAGAGAGGGACGAGGAGTAATTGTGTGGGAGATTGAAGTTTTTTTTTTTTTCACGGTAAGGAATAGTGGAGGCTGTAGCATGGTTAAAATGAGCTTTTCTTCCCGGCAAGGCAAAGAAGGGGTGATGGGGAAGCTCACTGGTTAGAGAGGAAGGGAGAGTTTGATGAAGATTGGAGGAGCTAATGAGGAGAAGTCTCGTAGGATTTAACTTTATTTGATGAGAATTGGAATTAGCTCATTTTTGGGAATTTTTGGTCCTTGTCATGAAAATGGGTTGTACTCACCCATCATGGAGATTGGGCTTCATGACGTCTTTGGTGGATAAGTCTTAATCATGTTGATTTGGGTTAAGCATAGGTTTGGCTGAGTCGTTAAAGTGGTTAAACACTTTTTAGGAAATCTAAAAAGGTAGCTACCCATTTGTCTAAGTATGGTGTGGTGGATTGCATGTGGATTGCATGAAACTTGGTGGCTTGCATGTGGCTTGAATGGCTTGCATGAAAATGGATTTTTGTNACGTAGGATTTAACTTTATTTGATGGGGATTGGAATTAGCTCATTTTTGGGAATTTTTTGGTCCTTGTCATGAAAATGGGTTGTACTCACCCATCATGGAGATTGGGCTTCATGAGGTCTTGGGTGGATAAGTCCTAATCATGTTGATTTGGGTTAAGCATAGGTTTAACTGAGTCGTTAAAGTGGTTAAACACTTTTTAGGAAATCTAAAAAGGTAGTTACCCATTTGTCTAAGTATGGTGTGGTGGCTTGCATGTGGATTGCATGAAACTTGGTGGCTTGCATGTGGCTTGAATGGCTTGCATGAAAATGGATTTTTGTAATTTTATGGATTTTCTCTTCATTTGGTCATGAGCCTAAATTTGGACATTTTAATCATGAAACTTTGCATCTTAAGCTTGATTGATTTTTTTAATGAGATGAAAGGGTTTTAATTTATGTCATGAAGTCATTTTTAATTTAATTTTATTTGCATTTGATTTTGGGTTGGTGGTTTTGGGCTTAGATTTGGCAGATTTTGGGTTTTGTATTTATGATGATAGACTTTGGACTTAGTTTTGGGCTCTTGAATTTTTGGCTTGAATTTAACTCATGATTAAATTAAATTAAGTTCATAAGTGGGGTAGAATTAATGTAGGAATATCAACTGTGAGAAGTGACTCACCATGGTGTTGAATCTGTGGCTTGAAGGTGGGTTTAAGTTAATTGGTCTTGAATTTTGGTCTGTAGGAATACATTTTAAAATTTTGTTTTAATTTTGATTTGATGGAAGTGTGTGTGTAAGCGTGAATTTGGGCATGGGTTTGAAATAGATTGTGATTGTGATGTGAATTATGATATAAATGTGTGTGGTGTAAGTGTTGTGCTTTTAAAGAAAAAAATAAAATCCTTAAGTCCAAATGTCTCCTCAAGGTTTCTTCAATCCTTATACAAGCTCATCTTGAGTTTCAATGTGTTGGTGTCAATCGACTCAACCCAGAGTTGAGAATTCAAGACCATAAACATGAGACTACAATGNGTCAACAAGTTGTTTACTTAAATACCATTGTATTACTCCCCTATTCTAATAAATTTCCCTCTCAAATCATATAGATGATTCAAAAAGGAGAGAAATGAAAAAGAAGGATATACAACAATAAATAAACAAACAATTTAAAAAGAAATATGGAAGACTTATATATATGTAATCCTCGTGCGATGAGTTGAGAGTATACGTCCAAACAATATTGAATCAAAATACCTCAAAATACTATTTCCATGAAGAAAATCTCTACATAAACTACCCATAACCAGAGAACCAAAAAGAATATTTTTTATGTTGAGGTCAAGATCTCTCCCAAAAGAATATTTTCCTTTGATTAATTACATCTTGGGGGATACCAAA
>JXCR01131390.1:8183-32081 GCA_002079205.1 Phalaenopsis hybrid cultivar
CCTAAGTCCTAGGTTCATTTTATTTTAATAAACTTCCAGTTTTTGATAATGTAGAAATTTATCAACTTATCTTTTCAATTAAGAAAGTGGGGTTAGTTTCAACCAATTAAGCCCTTATGTTTCAGACATCCAAATTAAGATCAGAGGTTGCCCAACTCCCTCCTTGAATTAAGCCTAAATGTTAATTAAGGCTAAATTTTCAAAATTACACAATTGCCCATAAGGCTCTAAAACTTCATAATTCATCAAATTTAATCCAAATGACTTTAAAATTTTCATCCTACATCATTCATGGGTCAGTTAAGACATCAAAGGAGAAAATGTGATTTTTTTAAAATTTAATTTAATTTATATAATTATTTTCATGCAATAATAGGATTTTTCAAAAAGAAATTTCTAACTTGACAAAGGTAAATTATAATCCCTTGAAAGTTTACTGGAGTAAGACCTAGACCAGAGAAGCCTTTGGACAAACTTTCACGATTTTTTGAATTTTATCTTAATTTTAAGAATTATTTTAACTCATGGGGTATTTATTAAATATAAAATATTTTAAATGGGGAAAATTAAGTTTTGTACTTTTGGAAAATCTTCCTAAGGTGAAAGAACCTAAAGGAAAAAAATTTATATTTTTCTGAGTTTTATTTGATTAATTGGAATTATTTTTAGTAAAAATCCATTTTAGCTTTTAAAAAATTATTTTTAAGCTTTAAATTTCAGTATCTTTATTTGAAAAATCAGGAAAAATATCCTAATTGTTCCTAAGTGCTTACGAAGCAATTTAGAACATTTCCATGAATTTTATTATTTTTGTGATTTTTATGGATTTTAAGTTATTTAAATATTTAAAAAAGGCTAAAAATGAAGTTTTTATTTTAAATTCCATTTTATTTTTAGAAAATACTCCTGATCACAGAGAACTCAAAAAATTAAGTTTAATAATTTTTTAAGATATATTTTAATTATTAAAAATCATTTTAGTGCCAAAAATGTTAATTAATTTGAGATATTAGATGAACTCCAAATATTTTGAAGATTTTTATTGTGAGCTCTCTAGATCCTAAAAATTAGTGGAGATCAAAAATCGAGTCATTTTACTATTTTTCTTTTTCAAAATTAATTAGCTTAGTGATTTAGGGTTTATAACGATTAGGTGTATTTTGAATGACTCGGATCACGAGAAATTTTCCTAAAGGCTCTCTCGTCATCATAAACCTCCAAAATTTTCTAGGATTTTTCTAAGCAACATACTAATTTCCATGATTAATTTAAGCAAATAATGCACCTAAACTTGAAAAATATGATTCTCATTCTAGGGACCTCTTCTGACTTTAGAAAAATCAGGGAATGTTCCCTACGACAGGGGTAACAACATGCTAAAATTTCAAGCCATGGTGATATTACTACATGCATGGAGAATCAAAACATCCNTTGACTTTAGAAAAATCAGGGAATGTTTCTTACGACAGGGGTAACAACATGCTAAAATTTCAAGCAATGGTGATATTACTACATGCATGGAGAATCAAAACATCCAAATCAGTGTTTAATTAATTAAAAATAAAATATGCATTAAATGGACTCTAAATCATTTCCATATTGTTCTCCTCTGTTCACTGAGCAAGAGAATATTTTTATTTTATTTTTTATGATTTTTCTACACCAAGATATGAATTTTTAAAGCTATGGATCATTTTTTGCCTTTTTAAATTTCCTATTTATCTATTTAAATGTGCGGCGCTGACTATATCCTTGGCAGCTCTGAAGGAANCATTGTTCTCCTCTGTTCACTGAGCAAGAGAATATTTTGATTTTATTTTTTATGATTTTTCTACACCAAGATATGAATTTTTAAAGCTATGGATCATTTTCTGCCTTTTTAAATTTCCTATTTATCTATTTAAATGTGCGGCGCTGACTATATCCTTGGCAGCTCTGAAGGAACGCGTGGCACGCTCTAGTTGGATGCCGCCATCCATCTAGTCGCTGACTCGACCCGCCGTTCATGTAAGGAAACACTGCCCCGACTCAATCTCCTCCGTCTATCCAACACACGCGCAATCGAACGACTCTCTGTCATCATCCCCGATAGAGTGATCCCGTGACCATCCACACTAAAACTTTAAGATCTCGGCCTAGACTCAANGATCTCCTCCGTCTATCCAACACACGCGCAATCGAACGACTCCCTGTCATCATCCCCGATAGAGTGATCCCGTGACCATCCACACTAAAACTTTAAGATCTCGGCCTAGACTCAACCAAATCACCTCGAGTTTGACCCTATGGACTTTTCTAAGTGAGGCAAACATATCCATACAGTAATCATGGAATTAAATTAAGCCTAATCAAATTGAGAATCAAAATAGGCTCGAGAGGAGGAGAGGTTCAACACCTTGGCCCTGAGAAGGGAAAATTTGATCAGAGAGTCTCGTCACGTTTGTTGGGGTTCAAAGAAGCTAAGGATTAAGCCTTTTGTTATTATGAAATGCTTAGACCCAAATTCGACCAAGGTTGATTTCAAGTGTTGATCAAAGTCTATACTATGGGCTCTATGGAAGGGGGATTTTGATGGGGCTTTGGCTTATTTCAATGTTTTGAAGGTGTGGGTGAGTTTAATTTGAGTTTGGTTGAGTTTAGAGGTTTGGAGAGCTTTGCCCTAACTTCGGCAAGGTTTTAAGCTAAAAAATTGGGCTCCAGCAAGGAGATTCAAAGCAATGTGGTGGTTAGGTTGCACTGAGTAGGTCTCAAAGAGGCTTTGGGATCAATTTGGGGAAGTCTCTTAGAGGAATTTTCAGCTCTCCCTCCTTGGCCATGAAGGGGAGCTTTTTATAAAAATGGCCTTAGGCTTGCTGCCATGGCCAATTGGGGGTTGAAATGTGCTGCCTAGGTGGAGGGTAGAGAGGATATAAGCTTCAATTTGGATGAGGTGGCCTCTAGGTTTGAATTGGGTTTAATCCCATGGGGGGTGGCTCTCGGTTTGGCTAATTTCCGGCAACTAGGCAGGCCGGCCGGCCCAGGGAGGTGGCTATGGAGGTCAGGTGAGCCAGGGGAATATGTCACAGAAATTTAATGTGTTTAGGCTTTATTTTGGAAAAAAATATCCAAGGCTTAAGCAAATATGACATTAAATCCCTTGATTTAAAGGAGCTTTGGTCCATGACTTANTTGGCCATGAAGGGGAGCTTTTTATAAAAATGGCCTTAAGCTTGCTGCCATGGCCAATTGGGGGGTGAAATGTGCTGCCTAGGTGGAGGGCAGAGAGGATATAAGCTTGAATTTGGATGAGGTGGCCTCTAGGTTTGAATTGGGTTTAATCCCATGGGGGTGGCTCTCGGTTTGGCTAATTTCCGACAACTAGGCAGGCCGGCCGGCCCGGGGAGGTGGCTATGGAGGTCAGGTGAGCCAGGGGAATATGTCACAGAAATTTAATGTGTTTAGGCTTTATTTTGGAAAAAATATCCAAGGCTTAAGCAAATATGACATTAAATCCCTTGATTTAAAGGAGCTTTGGTCCATGACTTAGCTTAGGTGGTTTCATGGGGTTTAGTCTAGTCACTAGGGTCCAACTAATGGTTGTGGAGTCATTAGTTGGTGAATTTTGGGTCGTTAGGCCATCTTTAGTGCATGGGTTTAATGTGGGTCCAAGTAATCAAAGCTTGTGTTTGGGCTAGGCTAGCCAACTCAATTGACCCAATTGATTGATCAACATTGTGTAGATGTTTGTTATGAAGATTTTTCTGTGAGGGTTGAAGNCGTGGGTCCAAGTAATCAAAGCTTGTGTTTGGGCTAGGCTAGCCATCTCAATTGACCCAATTGATTGATCAACATTGTGTAGATGTTTGTTATGAAGATTTTTCTGTGAGGGTTGAAGTGATTTTGAATTCAATTGGTGAGTCAATTTGAGGGATTTTTGAAATTTGGTCAATTTAGGCATGTTGGGTTAGACATGGGTCTAAGTTGACCTAGCCTTGGGCTACGTCCAAATTGAATAGTCTACCTGATCAAGGGAGATGTTTTGAAGATTTTTTATGAAGACATAGAGTGGAAATTTTGGGGTTAAGGCACTCAATTTGGTGAAATTTGGGGTCATGGCTAATTTGAGGAAAATTGGGGATTCTTGGACTTTGGTTGAAATCAAATAAAATTGAGGCATTTCTAAGGCCAATTGAAAGTCAATTTTCATATATCGGGATGTTATGAAGGTTCTTCAACACAAATTGTGGCCAATTGAGTGGGCTGTGGGTTCAATTTCATGGAACCAAGTCAGTGGGCCAGAATTGCGGTTTTGATCTAAATCAAGATTGGGTTCAAATCATGGACCAATTGGGCTTAGATTTGGATTATATTGGTCACGTCAAGAGTTGATTTGGGTTTACAATTGAAATTAGGGTAAATTGAGACCAATTTGATAAACATTTGGAGTGATTTGGGGAAAATATGGGCCTTTAAAGGGCAATTTGGGGGTTTTGATCAAAGATGGTCAAATTGGCCAAATTGGGTCATGTGACATTTGAGAAAAATGAAATTTGGAATATTTGGAAAATTTTGGGAAATTTTGGGATTTTTTAGAATTTTTGGGTAAGAAGGGGTATTTTGGTAATATGGCAAATTTTGATGATTTTGGGTAGTTTGGGTGTTTTAAGGTGTTTGAAGTGATTTTTGAACCAATTTAGGTATTTTGGGTAATTTTGGCATTTTGGCAAAATTTGGGGTCTCATGGGTATCTAGATAATTTGGGGAAGTTTAGGGGTAAAAGAGTAAGTTGGGTATCTTGGAAGAGTTGGAGTGTCAACCACCAATAATAAGCCATGAACCAATGGAAATCTCATTTTGGGTTCTCTATGTAGTGGTTTTAGATAAACGGTAGCCTAGGGCTAGTGGGTCTAGGAGACCACCTACATGAGTCTCCCAAAAGTATCAAGGGACCAAAGCCAGGAAATTCTGGGTTTAGGGTAGTGAGTGATTGTGAGTGTAAGAGATTGCCTTAACCCTAGACCAACGCCGAGGGTCAACCCTAAGGTCATGCAATCCTAAGGGAACTCATCTTGAGCTCCCCCATAATGACCCCACCTACTAAGTGGTAGAGGTTCGGACCAATATGTGGAACTTCAAGTTGAATAAAGAGGAGTGTAGAATTTCCAATGGTGAGAATTCCTTGTCTAGTTTTTTAAGAATAGTCAATAAGAAAGTCCTATGGCTAGACATTAGGCTACTAAAGAGGAAAAACTAAACCTCAACTANAGATTGCCTTAACCCTAGACCAACGCCGAGGGTCAACCCTAAGGTCATGCAATCCTAAGGGAACTCATCTTGAGCTCCCCCATAATGACCCCACCTACTAAGTGCTAGAGGTTCGGACCAATATGTGGAACTTCAAGTTGAGTAAAGAGGAGTGTAGAATTTCTAATGGTGAGAATTCCTTGTCTAGTTTTTTAAGAATAGTCAATAAGAAAGTCCTATGGCTAGAAATTAGGCTAATAAAGAGGAAAAACTAAACCTCAACTAAAGAGAGGTCAACAGTAATCATTGAAATCAAAATCCTCATCATCATCATCAATGGTTACACCATATTCTTTAGCTATGTCAGAAATTTCAGCTCTGAGCTTTTTGAATTTCTCTTCATTTATCGCCTCCTAAATGCTCTTGAGATCTGGATGACTTTCCTGAACATCCTTCACTTGTTCATCAAATTTTGGAGCAATAGTTGCAACAATATATGATCATTTAGACTTTTGCTTCATTCTGCCATTTTGCTCTACGGGCTCACTAGACTGTATCGGTATGGCGAATGATGACTTGATACAAGGTGTCTCAACAAAGGAATCGACATGTCCGAGAGAAGTATGCTCCCCACGGTGCGAACTAAAAAGAATATTGGGTAGTTGCTTTATATTTTCTCTTTTCGGGGCATTCTCATAGGTAACAATTGGTTGAGTCCTCGAACCCAGACGTGATTTAACGGGTCGACGTCCTGCAGACTTTGGAGCAAAAAGAGTGGGCAAATCTGTAGTAGTAACGATATCAATTCGGATCCCCAAACGAAATCTGACGGAAATACCTATTGGTAAAGCTTCAGCTGACTTATGGGACCATCAAGCAGTCCTGACATACTTCTTCAGAATCTCTTTCTTCATTTGAGACGATACCACACATCCTACTCATTTAAACAGTGTAACCATTGAACATCCTTCTTTAGTGGTCAATATCTCAAACACTGTGCGGACTTTATTGGTATGAGTGAGCTTCTCCCTCTCTCCATCATGACCATGAGGAGATGGTAAGGCAGTAACAATCCTTTGAATACTATCATGTCTATTAGTATTCATCATTGGGTGAAACCTACTTCCTCGTAGAAGCGAAGAAGTTTCCAGTAATCCAAGTTCCTCCTCGTGAGGAAACTCATCATCCGGTGCTTTTTCTGAAATTTTGGCATTCGCTGCCCTCTGAGCTTTTTAGCTGCGGTTCTTTCTCTCAAATCAAGTTAACGACGTAGACTTCAAACTCGAGCCAATTTCTAACACTGACGGAGAGAGGCTAAATTCTTCAGCTTCATCTTCTATTATCATCATCTCCTTTCCTACAGTAGAAAAGGGGACAACAGCCTTCATAGGTGTCGGGGAAGTGACAGCTTTCACTTTCTTGTAAGAAGGGAATTCTTGATGATAGTTCAGGTTAAATTCTGCCGAGGGCTCCTGAACTTCTGGAGCGGTGACTTTCAATACGAAAAATGGTGCCTTTCAGAGAACCACTCTAAGCTCATCAAATCCGGTCCCAAACTTGATGGTGCGAGCGACATTATGAGCGTTACAGTTATTTAGCATGGAAGGTGAGCGTTGGGAACGACATTATAGGAGCTTTAAGAAGAAAGCCATGGGGTTAGTTATTTGGCCAACATCTTATAATTTTAGTGTGAACACTAAAAATTAACAAAGGATGATCCGTAGACTGGACAAATTTTATTTTAATTTTTATTTTATGAATTTTTAAAATTTAGTGAAAATAGTTTGAAAGTAGAATGATTTAATTAACTAAGAAAGTTTAGAGAGCAAGTGCAACACGACACAATTCAATTTAATTTGCAAAGTAGCAAACAAAGCTCGAAAAGGAAAGTGAAGTTTAGGACCCAGTGTGGGACTAACTTTAGAATACATAATGCCTAGATTAAAATAGTCCACCAACACAACTATTAGTGTTCTAACCCCACAAAAAAATAAAGTCTTATTGAACTTTTGAACCTCTCTATTCAAAGGCGATTGAACAGATGGTCCTGAAGTCTGAAGGGGTCGACCATTCTTCCACTAGAAATAAATGGGTGAAGCATGCCAATGGAAGAAAGGTTATTTGGTCCNCAATAAAGTCTTATTGAACTTTTGAACCTCTCTATTCAAAGGCGATTGAACAGATGGTCCTCAAGTCCGAAGGGGTCGACCATTCTTCCACTAGAAATAAATGGGTGAAGCATGCCAATGGAAGAAAGGTTATTTGGTCCATAAGGCTCATGGAAACATTTTTGATGTATGAAAATAATATTCCATGATTAATATGGAGAGAGAAGAAAGTCCCCAACATAGTCGCTAGAATTTGTCGGCACTAACAAGTTGGGGGTTGTGAAGTTGTCGGCTGCTCGAATGGATATCCCAACACCAATTTTAATTTAATTTTAAAATATATAGTTTTGATAAAAATTATTTTGAATTTTGAAAAATACAAGATCGGACCGATCTTATATCCCTAGTAGTTTAATAAACAAGCTAAATACCGCAAGTAATGTATTCTAATGTGCAAGTCATGATGTTAAATCAAATGTTTATTATGATTATGGTTANGGATAAAAATTATTTTGAATTTTGAAAAATACAAGATCGGACCGATCTCATATCCCTAGTAGTTTAATAAACGAGCCAAATACCGCAAGTAATGTATTCTAATGTGCAAGTCATGATGTTAAATCAAATGTTTATTATGATTATGGTTATTTAAATTGTATGGGGGATATTAAGGTTGGTTAGATTGACACCAGTTAGGATCCTACGGTTTCGCTCATTCTGACATCACTATTTTCTTTTGGATTCACTTAATCGAAATGAATTTATTAACTTTAATTTAATGAGTNTTATGGGGGATATTAAGGTTGGTTAGATTGACACCAGTTAGGATCCTACGATTTCGATCATTCTGACATCACTATTTTCTTTTGGATTCACTTAATCGAAATGAATTTATTAACTTTAATTTAATGAGTTCCATACTTTCATTTAGACTGTTGGAAATCTTGTTTGCAACGGTAGGTTACCTCCTCCGAGGGATTCTTGATCATCCCATAGAGACATCTTAATTTAATTGTAATTTTTGTTTTGTGATGTTTCTAATTAAATTTTGAGTTGTGTTTGTATTTTGAATGTTGTGGCGGTGAATTTTATCTTGTTTGATTTTAGTTTTGGTTTAAGTATTTTGGTTATCATAAAAGATTAAGTTTTTTTGCTATCATAAAAGTTTCAGTCTTGACATGCATGGTGACATTATTGTTTAACTTGCAAGTTCACGAGCAAAAAAAAATATGTAAAAGTAAATTGCAACGCAATAATCTAAAAGTGTACATGTCGATTCTTCTCATTCTTCCACCTGAGACTTTAGTATCTTTGTAATGCATATATATATATATATATATTATAATTTTGCAGGAATTAAAACATGCTTGTATAAAAATTAGGAAGTACAAGTTTGAGATGTGTCTACCAGACCCTATGTTATATCTTAGTGGGTCCTATTTATCCAAATGTATAGATTATTTCTCAAGCAAGGAATAATGAGTTTAATTGTACCTCAATATATCCAAAAGAGTATGAGAAAGGTATTGGAACCAAGCCCAAGATATCTAACAATCCCTTGAAAAGTCCTGAGTTTGTTCAAATTCATTATGTAGCTTAATAACTCAACTTTATCATACCCTTATGCTTAATGAACTGATGTTCTTTCCAACCCTAAGGATGGGGTAATTATCACTTGATGTTTTATTTATAAATTATATAGGTAAAGAATCTTAAGGGAATTTTGGTCTAATTAAGGAACATAAAACTTTGATTTTAAAGATGGGCTTGTAGTGTTTTAAAAAGTTTAAAATTAATCATAGGTTATTTTCTAAATCTCATTAAATAAAATTTTGATTAAGCTTAGCTCACTACTAAGCCCTTAAAAACTTTGGGTAGATTTGTAATTTTAGGAAAAAAGACTTAAATAGTTTTTTTTACCTTTTATTCCTTATCACGAATCATAAATCATTTCAAAACCATTAATTGGGGTTTAAAATCAATGACTTATGATCTTCCAAAATCAAACACTCACCTTAATATCTTCTTATTCAAATATACTTCCAAATTTCATTAATTTTGAGAAATTACAAAGTTATCCTTTCAGACCAAAGTGAGATTAGTTACTACCATTTATCTCTTTCGTATTTCAATCATCAAAACATATCAATTAAGTTTATTTGTTGCAATTTAGCCTTTTGGTTAAGCCTAAATATTAATTAAACCTTAAGTTCCAAAATTACCCTTTTGCCCCAAAGGCCTAAATACCCTATGATTCATTAAATTAGTCTCAAATGACTTGAGAGTTTTATGTTACCCCAACCATGAGTTATTTAAGTTATCAGAGGAGAAAATGTGATTTTTATGAAATTATTTAATTCTATAATTATTTTTACTGCAATAATAGGGATTTTCAATGAAAATTCAATAACTCAATCAAAATAAGGCTTCTACCATTAAAAAAATTATGGAAGGCTCACCTTGATTAGTGGACTAGTTCGACAAATTTTCATGATTTTTAGATATCTAATTTCATTATTATAATTATTTGTTTATTTTGAGAATTAATTAAAAATAAAATATTATTTAAGTAGAAAATTAAGTTTTTTATTTTTATTGAATCTCCCTGACTCAAAGGAACCAAAATAGTTAAATTTCAGATTTTATTGGTTTATATTTTAATTATTAGAAATATTTTTTTGGCAAAAAAGTAACAAAAAGTCAGTTTTAGCCTTTAAAAATTAATATCTTGATTTAGAAAATTAGGAAATTTTTTTTGATTGGTCCCAAGTAATTAGGAAGCCAAATGTGACATTTTTGTGTGTTTTAACAATTTTACAATTTTTTTGATATTTATTTATTTTTTAAATTATTTAAATGCTAAAGATGGCTCAAAATAAGATATTTATTTTATTTCCATTTTTATTTTTGTTAGGTTCCTCTTGTCATAGGAAGCTCCCAAAACAAATTTGGTAATTTTTTATAATTGTATTTTAATTATTATAATTATTTTTATGCCAAAAATTTAGTTTCACTTGATTAGTCCATGTTAGTGGTCAAATTAACTCTAATTGATTTGAAATTTTTATGGTGAGCTCTTTTAATTTTAAATTAGAGTGGAGGATGATTTTTATGTCACTTACATTTATGTTTACTCCAAATTATTTTTATTTCATTTTTTTAGGGTTGTTGACAATTATGATTGATTTTAATGAATCAAACTAAGTTTATATTTTACTTAGGGTCCTCTGACCACAATGAATCTACCAAAACAAGTCTTGTATTTTTATAATGAGTATTTTAATTCTTATAACTATTTTACCGATATAGAGAACATTAACTTGAAAATTAGATATCTTTAGTTAGAGATGCCCCCTGACCTTTGAAAAATCGTGGGAGATACCTAACAATAGATACATAAAAAGCCCCATGGTCCCATGTCATAGTGAAATGCCTATGCAAATGGAGAATGAAAATAAGAAAAACACCATTTAATTAATTAAATATTTAACATACATCAAATGGACATGTAAACAATTCCACATTGTTCTCCTCTATTTACTCACCAACAGGGTACTTTTATTTTATTTTTTTGATTTTTCTACACAAAGATATGCATTTTTAAATTTCTGCCCATTTCAATAAAAAAGAAAATTCCTATTTTCCTACTTAAGTGACGCGGCGCCACGTAATCCTCTGTGTTTCCAAACTTTCCACGCAGCATGTTCTAGCTCGGTACCACTATCCAATTCAGCACTGAATCGACCCCCTATTCTCACATCAAGGCTCTGTCTGATGCAATCTCATCCATCTATGCATTACACACACGATCCAACAACTGTGAGTCATCGTCCCCAAATACCAAGCCCGAGAACCATCCACATTTAAACCCTAATATCTCTCTCGTTACTAAACCAAATTAAGTGAGGTTTATTCCGATCGACTCGACTTGAATAAGAAAACATATTCATACAGTTAATCAAGCCATGTTTTGAGCTCGATTTAGGGTTAGGTTTCAATACCTTTGCCCAAGAGGTNATACTAAACCAAATTAAGTGAGGTTTATTCCGATCGACTCGACTTGAATAAGAAAACACATTCATACAGTTAATCAAGCCATGTTTTGAGCTCGATTTAGGGTTAGGTTTCAATACCTTTGCCCAAGAGGTGTGGCCTCGACTGGGCTCTTCCAAAAGCTTGCCTTGAGTCCAAAGAGCTCCAAGATGAAGCCTCGAGCAGTGGTGAAATTCCTAGGTATGAAATTGACCAAAGTGATTTAGGGGCTCGACCAAAGTCCACCTAGGGTGGTCTGGTGATGAGGATTTTGCGGGGAATCGTCTTCTCTCACTCAAGGGATGGTGTAGGTGCGATTAATTTGATTTTGGTGGAGTTTAGAGGGATGTCATGTTTCAAGCTTGATTTTGAGATCCAAAATTGAGCTCAGACAGTGGGTTTAAGGGCAAAAGGATGGTTGCTTTGAACTTAAGAGGTCTTGAAGAGTTTTTGGGAGCAATTTGGGAGAGTCTTCCCAAGGAATTTTAAGCTCTCCCCTCTTAGCCATGGAGGGTGAGTTTAAATAGAGGTGGAAGGAGTGGCCATCAGGGCAATTGGTGTATTCCATAAGTTGCTTAGGTGGAGAGGAGGAATGGATAAAAATTCAACTAGAATGAGCCAACTTAGTTGGGTTCAATTTTGAGTTTTTTCCTAGGTAGAGCCTTTGGACTTGGGTTTTCCGACCGCCTAGGTGGCCGCCGGCCAGGGAGGGGTCACCATCCAGCTCAGGGGGGTCAAGGCTTGGGTTTGGTGAAGTAAATTGGGGGTGTCCATATCTATGGTTGTTGGATTAAAGAGGAATGGGGTAAGGGCCATTTTGGATCAATTTGGGTGAAGACATGATTTGGGTTGGGTTCACCCCTCAATGAAGGTTTGGGTGCTGAAGAAAATTAGGAGGTTCAACTTAATCATTGGGGATGAGTCACTATCCAAGGAGATTTAGCTAAACATGGGTTAGAGTGATTCATAGAAGTGGTTAAAAGAATCTTAAGGGGGATTGAAAGTGGCTTAACCTCTTGCCATTAATAGCTTGATAATGTGGCAAGGCTGACATCGCTTAACTATGGCTTATGAATAATTTCATTGCTTCCCTTTGGCTTGGTCAGCTTTCATGAGGAAGGATTTTAGATTTATGGAATATTTTTTTGGACTTTCTCATGAGGCTTTATTTGGAATAANGCCTCTTGCCATTAATAGCTTGATAATGTGGCAAGGCTCACATCGCTTAACTATGGCTTGTGAATAATTTCATTGCTTCCCTTTGGCTTGGTCAACTTTCATGAGGAAGGATTTTAGATTTATGGAATATTTTTTTGGACTTTCTCATGAGGCTTTATTTGGAATAAATTTGGCATGGACTGGAAACTTAAGGAATGATATTTAATTAAAAGGATGATGAGGAGAAATTTGTCATGTGGGCTTTTAATTGGAATTTATGCTTTTGGAATTAGATGTAGTGGGCTTGGACTTTTAAAATTGAGATTGAATTTGAGCTAAATTTTGGTCTATTTGAATGTTGAATTCAGTATAGGAAGATGTCATGAAGAATTTGGAAGTGATTTCAAGTGATTTGAATTGAATTTGAAGGCCAATTTTGTGGATTTAGTGATATGGTAAAAATTGGGATTTTTTGATTTGTGAAAAATTGAGTGTAAATTTTGTTTATATTAGAATTATGGATTCTAAATTTTTGTTTGAAATTGAAATTGGGCAATATTAGAGTCAATTGAGCCAAGATTGAGGCTAATTTGGGAAAATTGGGCCCCAAAAGCAAATTAGGGCTCTTGGTCACATTGGGTACAATTGGTAAAATTGGGTCAATGTGATGGTTAAAAATTGAAATTGGGATTAATTGGGNAGCAATATTGGAGTCAATTGAGCCAAGATTGAGGCTAATTTGGGAAAATTGGGCCCCCAAAAGCAAATTAGGGCTCCTGGTCACATTGGGTACAATTGGTAAAATTGGGTCAATGTGATGGTTAAAAATTGAAATTGGGATTAATTGGGATGATTTTGGAATTTTTGGGAATTTTTCAATTTTTAGGTTATGGAGGGCATTTTGGTTATTTTTGGCAATTTTGGGAGTATTTTAGGAATCTAGTGATTTTAGTGAATTTTTGTCAAATTAGGTAGTGGTGAGTGGTTTGACATGAATATTAGGCAAATTTGGGTATTTTGTATAATTTTGAGATTTTTGGAAAAAATTAGGGTTGTAGGGGTATTTTAGTAAATTGGTGATTTTGTGCTATAATGCGAGGTAAGCCTTGAAGCCATGCCAAACAAATAAGAGCCATGTGAGGATTCATTTTGGATGCTCGATATACCGGGCCTAACTCTCTTAGCCAAATATGTACTTTCCAAAAGGAATCATGGGAATCATTCTAAACCATAAACCCTAAAAGTTTAGTGTGTGCAAGCCACCTCAACCAAAACCAAACCACCCAGGGTTAGTCCTAAGGTCTGACCAACCTATAGGAGACTCCTCTTGAGTTCCCCCATATTGACCCCACCTACTAATTGCAAGAGGTTAGGACCAATATGTGGAACTTCAAGTTGAGAAAAGAAGAATTCGGAATTTCTAATAGTGAGGGTTCCTTTTCTAGTTTTCTAGGAATAGTCAATAGAAAAATCCTACGGCTAAACCCTAGGCTACTTTAGAGGAAAAAACTAGACCTCCACCAAAAATGAGGTCTGCTTGCATCATGCGCTAGTTTTCTGGATTTTGGCACTTTATGCGCCAGTTTGGCGCATCATGCGCCACCCTGCAGTAGCTCCACTATTTTGCTCCATTTGGCTCAATTTTAGCTCTGATTCGTCCTGTTTTAGTTGTGTTTTTCTCATAACAGATATTCCTATAAAATAAGCATGAAAATAATTTTTCTTTAAAGTGTAATTTCATTCAAAAATATTTTAGATATGTAAAGTATATTAAGTGTAGAAAGATATATCGAAATGTGCCAAGTCAGAATTTTCTTTCTTGCTTGTTTTTACTCCAATTTGAGCCACTTTTGCTTCATTTTCTCCAAAATTCTATTTCTTGTACCTGAAACCAAAAAATATGCAAAATACCTTCCTTTAAAGTGTAATATCATTAGAAATAATTAAAATTGAGCATAAAATATATATAAAAAAGTAGATAATTTTTAGGCTTATTAACACACTGTTTCCAACCACCCAAACTCACTGCCATGACCCAATTTCTCGAACCAATTCCTCGCTGGAACCAGGAAATAATTCCCTACTCCACTATACTACACTAAAGTCAAGTTAAACTTGCCCATACCATCGTCAAACTGAAAGGACTTGATCCCTCACAAAAGCCTCATCACACAGAGCCTCTAGCATAACACAAGACAAACACCTGAAAACCACTTTAATCAAAATCAAACTTAGACGACTCACCATAGCCCAACAACTCATCTGGAAGCTTGTTGGACTCCTCTAAAGCTTCTCCAACTATTTAATTGAAGCTACACCTCTGAGACAACGCTATTGAACTCTCCCCTCTATTTGAACATAATATGATTCTTCATGCATATCTATTGTTTTTCATGTTCAATAAACCATATAGATAGGATCGTCTTGAGTAGATGAAAGTGTAGGAATAAACCCAAAATGATTTGATTGAGTCTAGCTTGAGATTTTAAGGTGTTTTACTGTGGACGACTTGAGGGCTGGGTCAGTTGGGGACGATGACCAGGAGTCGTCCGATTGCGCGTGTATCCAATGAACGCTCTGGATTACGCCAGATGAATGGATGGAGCAAAATAGCGGGATGCGTGGTAGCTGAGTTAAGCGGCGGAGCGTCGCGTGGCCTTTCGAAGCTGTCATAAGATGAGTTAGCACTGACTCGATTAAGTAGAAAAATAGGGATTTTATGATTTAATTGAATATCAAAACTTCAAAATTTCATATCTTTGCATAGAAAAATCACAATAGTAAGATAAGAATACCCTCTGGTCAATGAACAAAGGAGAATAATATGGACTAAAAATAGATTTTTTTTGTTGAGTCTCTGATTTTTAACTAATTAAATAGCATCTGAGGTGTATTAATTTTAATTGATTAAATATTATTCATCAAACTTGTAACTTTGGGAGTTCTTTCCTCATGACAGAGGGGATGTACTCTGATTTTTCCAACGTCAGAGAGCATCTCTATGCATAGAACCCTAATTTTCAAGCATGGATTGTTATTTTGGCTTAGATTATAAAATTAAAATATTACTTACAAAATTATGAGATNTTAATTAAATAGCATCTGAGGTGTATTAATTTTAATTGATTAAATATTATTCATCAAACTTGAAACTTTGGGAGTTCTTTCCTCATGACAGAGGGGATGTACTCTTATTTTTCCAACGTCAGAGAGCATCTCTATGCATAGAACCTTAATTTTCAAGCATGGATTGTTATTTTGGCTTAGATTATAAAATTAAAATATTACTTACAAAATTATGAGATGAATTTTAATAGGTTCCCTGTTGTCAGAGAAGCTTTGAATAAAATATCATGATGGTTTGGATAATTTTGTATATTTCTATAGTTAGTTAAATACTTATAACTTGTATTAATTTATATGAGTTCAATATTATTTTAAAATTAATAAAATCAATTCCACATTGTAAAGAAAAATCATGTTAACACACTGTAAAAATTTGAAATTTATTTAATTAAGTTTAAGTAATAAACTTGATTTTCTAGGTAATTTTATAGATTGTAGGAAGATAAATATATTAAATTAAACGCGCTTAAAAAAATTTTGAAAAGTGATTTTCTAAGTTCCTTGTGATGAGGGCCACTTAGGAAAAATAAAAATTATTTTTGATAAAATACTTTTTTAGCTATATTTTAAATTAAAAAAAATTAAAAAAATTTTAAAATACAAAAATGGTTTAAAACATTCCAAATCACTTTCTGATAACTTGAGACTCATTAGAATATTTTTCTTAGTTTTTCAAAATTATAAATAAATTTTTTAAGGATGAAATATAAACCATAAAAAACATAAAATTTGCTTCTCTGAGTTCTTTAGACTCAGAGATATTTAATAAGAATATAAAAATAATTTTTGTGAATATAACATTTTTTTATTTAATTTAATCAATAAAATCTATAAATAATGATAATAATTTTAATAATTAAAATATAAGNCTGAAATATAAACCATAAAAAACATAAAATTTGCTTTTCTGAGTTCTTTAGACTCAGAGATATTTAATAACAATAAAAAAATAATTTTTGTGAATAAAACATTTTTTTATTTAATTTAATCAATAAAATCTATAAATAATGATAATAATTTTAATAATTAAAATATAAGTTGAAAAAACCATAGAATTTTGTCTAAGTGTTCCTCTGACCTAGGTGAACCTCTAATAATTTTCTCATAACCAAAAATCTTATTTTTAATTAATTAAATAAAATAATATTAAACAATCTTATTTTTGAATTAAAATAAATATATAAAATAAATAAAAATCTAAAATACCACATCTTCTCCTTTGATATTTTAATTAACTCATGATTGTGTCTCCATGGAAATTTCAAGGTCACTTGAGTTTCATTTGATAAGGTATAAGATAGGGAGCCCTAGGGGAAAAATGTTAATTTAGGATTTTAATACCTTAACTAAAATTTTGGATTAATCAAAGGGTAAATGGGTAAATTGATCATAATATACTTTTTGGATGATTGAAACATAATGGGTTCAATTGTAAAAACTAATTTGTCATCATTTTCAATACAAGGGTAACATTGTAATTTTGCTAATTGTCATGATTTAGAAGATAACTCAATACGATTATCCTAAAGTAATGGGCTTAAGCTATGAAGATTATAATTCAAGTTAAAAGGTAACAAATTTTGTATTTTTTCCATGAGAAGCTAGAAGATTTTGATCATAATAAACTTTTTTTGATGCATGACGTCTATCAATAATCCACAACAAATGAAGTAATAAGGAATTAAGAAAAAAAATCTCAGAGCTATCATTAGACTGTAATCCACTATGCCTGTGCNAATTATAATTCAAGTTAAAAGGTAACAAATTTTGTATTTTTTTCGTGAGAAGCTAAAAGATTTTGATCATAATAAACTTTTTTTGATGCATGACGTCTATCAATAATCCACAATAAATGAAGTAATAAGGAATTAAGAAAAAAAATCTCAGAGCTATCATTAGACTGTAATCCACTATGCGGCTATGCCAGTGCAGAGAAAGGTTTGCATAATTAGGATCCTCATTAAATCAGCAAATAGTCACTATATGTTGGTGAGTTGGATTTGCCTCTGCCATATCCATATATTTGTCCTTCTATATAATAAGAAAAAGTAAGCACANCTGTGCAGAGAAAGGTTTGCATTATTAGTATCCTCATTAAATCAGCAAATAGTCACTATAAGTTGGTGAGTTGGATTTGCCTCTGCCATATCCATATATTTGTCCTTCTATATAATAAGAAAAAGTAAGCACACAGAAAACAATAAATATTTCCAACGAACGGCGGTAAATTTGTGTTGGTTGAACAGTTGAAATCCTCAACACAAGTCTACTTTGTTTGCACTAAAAAAAACAAAAAAAACAATAAACATAAAATAATTGACATATGAATTTGATTAATGCTTCAACACTATATTTTTTGTATTCAATAATTTTATAATATAGTATAAGGAATAAATCCAATTTTATCCAAAAAAANTGAAATCCTCAACACAAGTCTACTTTGTTTGCACTAAAAAAAACAAAAAAACAATAAACATAAAATAATTGACATATTAATTTGATAAATGCTTAAACACTATATTTTTTGTATTCAATAATTTTATAATATAGTATAAGGAATAAATCCAATTTTATCCAAAAAAAAATTGATCAAGTTACTAATCGGAATATTGGTTTATACTAATAAATTATTCATTCTAATAAGTTTAAAATAGAAAAATTTGAATGAGTCTAAATTAGCTGTTAATCATTAATAAGTTAAAAATCATCATAAATTGACTAACCAAAGTTCNTTGATCAAGTTACTAATCGGAATATTGGTTTATACTAATAAATTATTCTTTCTAATAAGTTTAAAATAGAAAATTTTGAATGAGTCTAAATTAGCTGTTAATCATTAATAAGTTAAAAATCATCATAAATTGACTAACCAAAGTTCTAAGGATTATTTCTTATTATTATTGATAAATGAAAAGGCCAACGGAAAACATTTGGCCATCTTTTTTATTTTTGTCCGATTTAACACCATTTTTTTCTTGGTAACATCTCTATTTGTTTTCTACCTTTCTGACAGCGAAGTTTTAAATTTCTTATCAGAATAAATAGGTGAATGTAATCTTTAGCGAAATTGTACAAGGTTTGTTTCGGACAAAAAAAAAAAAAAAAAAACTAATCCACATTTAACAACCAATATAACTTAGCGTGCCCGCAGTCATGACATATAATAATAATAATAATACTAATCGAAACTCAAATTAACCTGGATAACTCTTATAGAAATATAAATAAAAATAAATTACAGCTCTTCTTATTTAAAAAGAAAAAGTCAGGCCAGATAAATTCGATAAACATAAATAAATAACGATAGAAAAGCTCATCAGCTTAATGAATAAAAAAATTATTGTATCAGGACACCTGTGCAAATTTGGGTCAGGAGTTCAATGACAGTGTTACGTGACAACCGGAGCCCGAACTGTGTATGTAAGTGTGCCCAAATTGTCACATTACCCCCTATTATTGGACACCTGATGCATTATTTTTTCGAATGCATTAGCCAGAATAATAAGGGGGGCTTATGTGGTTAAAAAATTGAATAAATTTATCTTAGAAGGTGAGTTATTGAATGATGTATAAACATAGTTAAATATAACTATAATGACTGATTTTCTCATATTTTCCAACATAAAATTTTAACTTAATACGCTTTTTATTGATCTTTGCATGTTTAAAATAGAGCTATTCCTATAGTTCCTATGATCAAGTTTTATATTTAATTGATCTAAAATATGTGATGTTTCAAAGATGAATGTCAAATTAGAATTGGAACTAAATTGCTTTGATTTACTTCTATATTGAGTAGACATTTTATTTAATAACAGTATGTCCAGATAATGGCCCAGAAGCGGTCATGCCACCATGAATTACATCACAGCCCATCCAAACAGCTGACTGAGCATGTAATCACCGCAATTAATATTTTCAGGCATGTTTTTGGAGAAGACCATTTACATGCATTTCCATTCAGCTGGTAGCAACTTCTCCAAAATAATAATGCACAATATTCTTGTAATATTATTAAATAATTAAAGGGCATGCTATCACAATGGCCAAGTGTGAGGAGGCTAGACATATTTTAATTATGTAATGACCTATTTATTTTATTATTTTGGTGAAATACAAAGTGTATGTTGTGAGGTATGTTTATTCTTATTAAATCCTTGGGCCAAGCAGAGAATGCTAGAAATAATATACTTATTTAATGGCTCTTGCTATACTACAACAACAAGGTTAATTATGAAAAATGGAGTGAAAACAAGCGACATAAAATCTTAATGGAGATCTATATGAATGATGATATGCTATATTTTTAATTAATGTTTTGGGAAAATAACCTAATTCAAGTTCCTGGGTTTATTATTAATACAATCACTTTGATATTTATATGTAAGAAAAGTATTTCATAAATACTAAATTTCTCTAATGTGATATCAAAACCCGGCCAAGGACACCAATAAAATTTATTTATGTTTCTCTTAGAACAAATCCATTTTATGTCTTCCATTACAAATTTGTTTTTACTGTCTTTTTCATTAAGAAATGAAATTTCACTTGAATTTTAATATGGAATGTCTGGTTGTATTAATTATTTTTCCAACAGGTAGTACAATCCATGTTTAATCTGTGCTTACTAATTTTCTATAAATTTTAAGAGTTAATTTCACTCCTGCTTTTTTTTTTTTTGACAATTTTTTTTATGGTTTCGATTTGAACAAAATTTGACATAATAAAATTTAAGTTGTTGTATATAATTATTTTTTCGAAATATATCTCAGATTTGATTCACGAATTATTTTTTAGCACATTATAAAGCTTACATTTAAAAATATAACAATGCAACAACATATAACCTGTGGTCTGACCACCCCTCCTTTCTTAATATTGTGGCTAAAGCTTGGCATACTACATTGAGGTTGGATCCCTAGTCCAAACTTGTCTATCTACATGTTAAGGTTAGCAAAGCTGTGAAAGCTTGGGGTTGGAGTTCCTTTGGTAATGTTTTTAAGGCTGTGGATGCTACTGAAAAGGAGGTGTTCGAGCTAGAGAATTTTGTTCTGGCAGATGGTGGGGAGGATAGCTTGTTGATGGGTGCTCAAGAGAGATTACTTATTGCCATTGATAGACAAGAGAAATTTCTTAAGCAAAAAGCTGCCATTAGCCACTTCAAAGATGGGGACAGGAACACCAAGTTATATCATGTCTGCATCAAATATAGGCGACAGTGCAATACCATTCAGAACTCTAAGGAACTTGGCTTTCTGATAATGCTTCTATTGCCCTTGATGCTGTAGCACATTTCCAGCAAATTTTAACTTAACCTGACATCCAAAGATTACCTATAGAGAATTTTTACTCTACTGAGGAGATTACTTATATTTCCAATCAAAATCTAGCTCACCCTCCTACTGATCTTGAAATTTGGCAGGCCCTTCAAGATATAGATAGCTCTAAAATTGTTGGACCCGATGGCTTTACATCTGATTTATATAAGAAAACTTGGGACACCATAAAAAATGAGGTGGTTGCTGCTAGTCAAAGTTTCTTCCAAGGCTCTTCTATCCCTCATTACTTCAATGCTACTCTTTTGCACGGAAAAGCTAGAATGACTACAGGCACATTAGTCTCACTTCTGTCATCAGTAAACTTATTAGCAAGATTATTGTTGGCAGACTCTAGCCCCATTTTGGTAAACTTTTTTGTGAAAATCAATCTGCCTTGGTCAAGGGCAGATCTTTCACTGATATTGTGCTTCTTGCACAAGAGCTTCCTCTGGGCTTGGACAAACCTTGTTGGAGTGGCAATCTAATCTATAAATTAGATATCAAGAAAGCTTATGATACAATCTACTGGGACTTCATCTTGGATGTTCTGTCTGCTAGAGGTTTTCCAACTAATTTATGTACTCTCATACACAGGTGGCTTAAGGATAATACACATTCCCTCTTTATTAATGGACAAGCTTGGGGTTTTTTTTCATCTTCCAGAGGTCTAAAAGAAGGTGACCCTTTATCTCCAACTGTCTTTATATTGGCTCTTGACCACCTATCCAAAATGCTGAACATAAGCCTCCTCCCTCTCAGCTATGTCAGGTACCACCATAAATGTAAAGTGGTTGTTTCACATTTAGTTTATGCAGATGATATTATCGTGTTTTCTAGTACTAATAAGAATTCAGTGAAGAAAGTATCTAAGTGTCTATAGCTTTTCCAAATGCATTCTGGTTTATTGTTTAACCCAGATAAATGCAATGTCTAGTTTACTCAGCATACCCCTCTGATGCAAAGAAATCAAATCCTTGATTTTACCAAATTCACTAGTTCCACATTGCCCATCAAGTATCTTGGAGTTCAATTGTTAAAAGGTAGATCTAAGAAAACTCAATTTGAAGATGTGTTGGGGAAGATCTCTTCCACACTTTCTAGTTAGACACACTCGTTCCTCTCTAAGTGCTTCATTCTCCAAATGACCGGTATAAAAAAAACACTCAATTGCAAATGGAAAGGGCTTTTAATAGATTTTTGTGGGCTGGTCAAAGGCAACAGCTCCATTGGGCTACCTGGCAAAAATTAGCTAAACCCACAGTGGTTGGGGGGATTGGTTTTAAAGATCTGCAGCACCATCTTCAAGCCAACCTGTGCAAGATTTGGATCAAGTTTAGAGAGAAAAATATTGCAAGGTTTGTCATCCTAATATTGTAAACGAAAGCTTGGAGACTCCAGGGTATGGGTTAGTATGCTGAAAGTTAAAAAACAGGTTGAAGATCTATTTATCTGGGATATTGGTAATGGTAAGATTAATTTATGGTCTGATTCTTGGTGTCCTAAAGAAATGCTACAACCAATCACTGTTCATACTAATACCCAA
Source organism: Phalaenopsis hybrid cultivar (assembly GCA_002079205.1). NCBI lineage: Eukaryota > Viridiplantae > Streptophyta > Magnoliopsida > Asparagales > Orchidaceae > Phalaenopsis > Phalaenopsis hybrid cultivar. Next base: position 30,692 of record JXCR01131390.1, read on the forward strand.
TTAAATGTTGTTGACTACAGGGAGGGGAACCACTGGTTATTGTCTCTACTCCAAACCATTCTTCAACCTCATTATGCTATGCAAGTTAACAGAATTAAGTTTGACAAATCTAGAGCTGACATATTGATCTGGCAGGTCTATAAGCTTCAGATTCTCACTAAATCAATCTATTATAAACTCAACACTTATGAAAAAAAGCCATGGGGGAGCTCATTTGGCAGAAAAGCTTATTCCCTTCTATATCTTTTTTTAGTTGGAGAATTCTCAATGGCCTGCTCCCCATTGATGATATCCTTAAACTCAAGGGTCTCAGGGGTCCTTCCAAATGTTATTTATGTGGGGAGGAGAACTATTATATTCCTCATTTATTCTTCAAATGCAGATTCTCTAAAGAGGTACTGGTTGAATCCTCTCAAAGTCTCACACTGAATACTATTCAGTTGGAATGGAACAATATTATTTCCTATTGGAAGAGCTGGAAGGCTGCTAAGGTTGGAACAATTCCTTTTATGGTTTCCTGGTTCATCTGGATGGCTAAGAACAAGGCTAAGTTTGATGGTCAGACCAGCACTCAGTTACAAGTGACTAGACACTGTATTTCTTATCTGCAAAAGTTAATACACTATCAAAATTTCTTATGCATATTTCCCCTCCCCCACTTGATAGGCCTCATTCTCCCAGGGTAACTACAGCTTATTGGTTCCTCCCTGACTGTCCTTTCATAAAAATTAACATTGATGGCAGTTTTTCTCAATTGGGGGCTGGGGTGGGGCTGTGTTCAAGAATCATCTTGGACATTGCCTCCTATTTTTTCAGGCTCCTGTTAGTGCTGTTGATGCTCTTGAACCTGAGCTGATTGCTTTGTACTGGCCCCTCAACCTTGCTAAGAAGAACCACTGGCATGATTTACTTCTTGAAGGAGATTCAGAGATTCTTCTACAGATGTTGCAGGATTGAAGACACTCCTCTTGGTACCATTTACAATGGGTTAAGAAGATTCTGACCATGTTGACTAGTTTGAAGGTTCAAATTACATTTATTTATAGGGAAGGGAATAAACTTGCTAATTGGCTTGCAAGGAATGGTCTTTTTTCACTTGAAAAGTCTTGTGTCTTACTCCCCACCCCCCCGTCACCCTCTTCATTTTTTTCTGGCTGGAGATGCTTTACATGCTCCTCATTTAAGAGTTATAAACTGAACTTTCCTTGATGAAATACTATAAGAGCCACGCTAGAAGCGCGCGTCTATTTTTCATGATCAGTAATGGAATAGGGGTGTCCTTTTCTAAGAAGTTGCAAAGAGTTTGGGGGACCGAAGGCAGTTCTATTACTCTTCCTTCAGTATGGTCAACTTTGCTACCCCTAGCCTTAGCTATCCATAAGTGAGAATC
>JXCR01131391.1:23347-50212 GCA_002079205.1 Phalaenopsis hybrid cultivar
AAAAAAAAAAAAAAAAAAAAATTCTTAGCTCGAATCAAATAAACAAACTTAGCATGAGTTTGACGTAGCGGCGTGGCATGGCCTTGCACCTTTGTAGCGTTTGGCAAAACTGTGTTTTGTCTGTTTGTTCCAAAAATAGCAATGAGAAGCTTCGTTTTGTAATTTGCCCAGTCTAAAATTGGTGACTGCTAGAAAGTTGCGATCTGACTTTTTGATATATCACAATTTTTTTTAAATAAAAGGTAAGAGTCACGCCCAGCTTTAAGAAGAAGAAATAAAATAAACAACTCGAAAACTGAAGTTACAACTCCCACACTTGCAAACCACAAACCCGCACCTGCACGAGGAACAACAACAAAAGCGACGCCTAGATTAGCAAAAAAAAAAATCCAACTGCAACACTGAAGCACCCTCAGCATCAGCAACAAATCTAAGCAAAAGAACATAGATAGGCCCAAACACAACTCCATAAGAATCAACAACAATCAGCACTGCACCACCATAAACCAGCCAAACCAATGAAATGCCTCTTAAGACTATCCAGATCTCACCCAAACAGAACCCTAAAAGTGCACTTCTAAAAAATAACCTCCTATGTCTGCACCTGGAACAATAGCAGATAAACTGCAACCATAGAATTAGAGCAACACCAGAGCAGCTGCAGGAAGGCAATAACATTTAGCATAACAAGCATCAAACCCAAAGCCAAACTGGAGACCCAAACAGCCCAAAATACTTCATGAAGACAAGTGTTGGGTAATAAAAGTAGCTCAGTCAAATATTCCTTTAATATATTTGAATCAGACCTAGCAGAAGCACTGTATCCAAATAATCCTTTAATATATGTATATATTTTTTTCTCAATCAGATCTAGCAAAAACCATGAAGCAAAAAATTCTACCTTTTCTTTTCTATATAAATAGTTTAAAGGCATTAAACATTTAAAGTTGGGATTGATTTAAATTTAATTTTGAATATGAATAAAAATAACTCAAATAAGTTTTTTGATTATCTTAAAAATGTCTATTTAAATTTATGTTCATAACACATCATTGTCAAATGGGGGAGGAGAGGAGGACACGATGTTACATTCAGACTCAAACAATGAAACTTGGAGGGAAAGTAGAAGATATTACATTCAGATTATGAATGTAGAATTATATGCGGGCGCCAATACGACAATGACACGTGACCTGCCTCACAGGATGCTACAATAGCACCGACATCTGAAATTGAGCCCAGAATTAGGGGTGTAAACGAGTCGAGTCTAGCTTGAGCCACCCTCTACTTGAGCTTGAGCTTGATTAAGTTTATCGAGTTTGAGCTCGAGCACGAGCTTTTCTAATCGGCTTGTTTAATATAAAAGAGAGAAAATGATATTGATTTAAACTAGCTCTATAATAAGATGATAAAGAGAATGAACAATTATAAGATAAAGAATAAGAAATCACCTAATATACAATATAATACAATACAATATATATATATATATAATACCTTAAAGAAAAAGTCTTAAAATTTAATAAATTTTGAGTATATTTTATATTATTATTTTGTAAAAGAGCCTGCTCACAAGCTTGGGCTGGTTTCATGAGCCACTTATCATGCCGGCCTTGAGGTGGCTCATGAGTCAGCTTGACTCACTTACACCCCTACCCGGGACAACCCGTAATGGCCAAAAATGATAAAATATGGCAATAGTGAGGGTATTTTTGGCAAAAAAAAAGATGTGTGGCTCCGTTATTCTGCGTCGTGGGATTCATGATAAGGTGGTCAACGTCCCTTTACCGTTAGGGATACGTTATATTGAGATCAAACTTTCCATATACGCCATTTCATTAGATGGTAAAAATTGGGCCTTTATCTTTTTATTTAATTAAAATGTATTTATAAGTTTAGTCTCCAAAAAGTGTTGAAGAGTGTGATTCTTCGTATTATGGTGGTTGATAGTTTAATCTTTTATCGTGAGGTCACGAGTTCGAGCCATGCATATTACACTTTGGGCTCACGTTTTTCTAAGTGTAAATGAGTCGAGTCGAGTCGAGCTTGAATCACCCTCGGCTTGCACTTGAATTTGATTAATTTTATCAACTTCTAGTTTAAGCTCGAGACCACGGGAGGGATCCGGCGGCCCGCGTTCGGCTGCGCGTTGGTGCCGCAGCGATCAAATTGTTGCCCCAAACGGCGGAGATTCGCGGGTGGACGACGCACCGCGTGAAAAACTCCCTCGCAAACGGGCCCTAAGTCTAGGAGTTTGAGTCTTTGAGTCGGCTCACAGGCCTACTTGTTTATTATAAAAAAATAACATTAATTTAAACTGGTGTTATAATATAATCATGAATAGAATGAACATTAACGATAAAGGAAAAAAATCAGTTAATATAAAATGTAAAATATTATTTTTTTAATTTTTTTTTCAGACTTAAAGGTTAAAATCTTCAAATTTTAAATTAATTTTTTTTTTACAAAGAGCCAACTCACGAGCTAACATGTACAGTAGTGGCTAACTTAAGTTTCGCTTGTTAGTTCATCGAGTTCAGTTCATGAGCAACTTATCGACCCGAGCTTGTTCAAGCTCACAAGTCACCTTGACTCACATCTCTACCTTTTCCAAAAAAAAAAAATTTGTATGTGGATAAAAGATGTCATGATTATGCACAAATCCCGATGCACATTCGATATAAATGTACTATTATTTGAGCTCTCATTTCAACAAACTTATGATCAAATTTGATATCTCAAAAAATACTACCTCGAATATATGAATGTTGGGTAATGTGGAGACCCGGTCCACCGCAATTTAATTAGTTTCCTAATTAAGAATCTCATCACCTACCACACCCACCTACCCTTCACCTATCTCCCACCTATGGCTCTCCTAGTTTCTAGAATAGTCTCTTATGGTTTGTCATAAGTCAAGCCACAAGCCTAACCAGACCAAGCTACATAGGGTTGCATGTGGCTTGACATAGGGTTGTCATAAGTTAAGCTCGAGCTCGAGCTCGATCTTGATATAATTAATCAAGCTCGAGCTCAAGCCGAGGGTGACACGAGGTCTACTCGACTCGTTACACCTCTATAAGCGGCTCATGAACTAAGCTCCCTGCACGGCTCATTAGCATATGAGTCGTCATGTTTAAGAAAATATTAATATAAATTATACTCAAAATATATTAAATTTGAAAAGTTTATCTCTAAAATATTAAAAATGTTTTTTTAAAAAAAAATATATATTAAGTGATTTCTTACTATTTTTTTCTTAATTGCTCAATATATTTGTCATTGTATCATAACCTTATCTTAAATTAATATTATTTACTCTTTTCTTAATAAAGAAGCCGTATCGTCACGTGGCTCAAACTCGTAAACTTAAGCTTGAGCTCGAATTGTCATAACTAATCAGGCTCAAGCTCAAATTTAGGGTGGCTCAAACTCAGCCCGACTTGTTTATACCCCTGTCATATTTGATTTATTAAAATGGACTATTCATAACTCCAAAATTCTTCACATTAGCTCAAATGTCGATATATACATTTATTTTTATAAATAGACATTTAACTACATTGAATTGTGCCTAAATACCTCTGAAATTTAACATGTGCCTTTATTCCTCTGAAAATTGATAAGTTCCCAGTTTGGAACGTTTGGGTTTTATGGAGCCCCACTTCTTTTGTATATACATATCTAACACAAATTTTTTTATATTATATTAAAGTAGGGTGTTGGCCCTACAGGACTACTCAGTTATTACATAGGTTTTTGTCATTAATAAGTCGTCATCTTTATGGGATCATGAGAGACTTATTCTCTGCTTGTATGGATAGACACGAGTTTTGAAGACATCGGGATGCACCTGTGAGATAATCGTTCTTTATGAAACCTTTCATCAGTCGTTATGCAATTGTAAGCAGGATTCCTTTAATCGATAATTTTATTGGACATATCCCAAAATATAATTAACCAAAGAGATACGTCTCTTTGAGGCTTGCTCTTGACCCCAGAAAAAACACACACACTTAAATCTCTAGCTGTAGATTACTCTCGTAAGGTCTTCTTCGTCGACATGTTCTAAAGCATTTTCGTTCCAATCTGGCTTGGACGTACGTTCTTGGGCTATCACGAGAAGTTTACTTTATAAAAATTCTTCATTATTTTTCATATTCTCCCTTCTCTAGATCATCTATATGATCCGGAAGAGACATTTACTCGAAAAAAAAAAATTATAAGACGACTCCTTAAAAAATAAAAGAGAGAAAAAGAACAAACAACACAGCATATGTAAGATGATAACTATGTAAAAAATTAAAAGTTAGAGGTTAGATATGTAAATACATAGTAATCGAGTGCTATGATTGCAAATCTTACAAAAAAATATTAATAGATCATCTCAAAATTTATCCCTCTTTCAGCACGCAACTTGGTCATCTTATCACATTTCAATTCAAGCAAATGAGAGCTAATCAGTGAGAGCCAAGCGGGCTTATCATAGACATGCCCATTTATGACATGTCCTTCGTTTTCAAATTACTTTATATTTAATATATTACTTGTAGATAAGGTGGGCTAATTTTAAATAATTAAATAAAATCATAATATATTTAACCCTAACTAAACATACAATTTATAGAACATGTGGGAATAATTTTAAGATGCTAAATTAAATTTTTGTCGGTGCAAACATGCCTTCACATGCCTTTCATTAATGGTATTTTTATATATAGCCAAAAGGAAAATGAAGAGAGAGAGAGAGAGAGAGAGAGAGAGAGAGCAATCTAAGTATTGTGGTCTTAAATTCCATAGCTCCTATCACATGTAGTGTTCCTCTATTTATGGAGCACTAGAATAATTGTGAAATGATAATTATATCTAGTGCATGTAAAAAATTTGTGGCGGTAGAGTAATGAATTATTATCGTAGCGTTACATGGAAATCCATCACACACTCAGATATAAGTAAACATCTAGTAGCGACACCAAAAGTTTATAAGGGGAAAGCGCATAAAGAAAAAAAAAATCACGAGACATAGTCAGGATGAATTGATCAACTATGTAATTTTGAGTATGTGAGTTAACTTTTCTCTTGAATCAGGGAAGATTGAGTTACAAAGATAATCATTGTAAATGTTAACAGTGGTTAGTCGATAGCTGCAATATTATGTTTGTAAAATAGTTCTCAGTGATATTAAGTTGTAATGGTCGCAATCGACTGCTATAAAATACTAGTTTGCAGTGAATGTTATAGACAATGGTCTTAGCTTTGGTTTGTTTCGTATGGTTTAAAGTTGAAAGTCATGATAATAGTTGACTATGTGAACCACAAATGATTGCTTTAGGAGCGTTGGTTGGCCACATAGGCCATAGTATAATTTTGTCCAAGATGTGAGCAATGTAGGTAATAGTTGGTCAAATGAGTCGTAAGGGTGATTTGTGATGTTGTAAGTTAGCCATAAAGACCATAATCCAGAGCTGCACGGGTTGTGAACCACGTAAGTCGTAGTTGATCACGTAGGCNTGGGAAATTTACATACATACTACACCGATCTTTTGTAGATACATATCTAACACCTAAAGTTTAATATTTACATGATGTCATATACCTATGCATCAAAGGTGTATTTCATTTTATAAAGATAGTAATTGTGATATTTTTGTGATATTTTTTATGTGATGTTAAATATTTGATTCATATGCATGTAAATATGAATGTTAAAATGTTAGATATGCAAATACATTATTGTGTGGTATATGCTCGTGTAAGTGTCACGTGTGTGTTTATGCATGTGTAAATATAAATGAATATATTTGTCTATATGTTCATAAGCATACATTTTAGTTTGGATATACGTATATATATGCGATGACATAAATATTCTTTATTTGCATATGCCTTTCAAGTAAACTTCATGTTCATAAACAACTAATGCTCAAACAACACTAGAGTTCCCCAACAAATTTGGCTAAGTTACATCCCCACACTAAATAATACTAAAAATTTATGGAATATTTACGTATATTCCACGCATTTCTCATGTATTTATATATCTAACACATAAACTTCTTTTTTTTTACATATTTACTAAAAATTTCTCATGCGCCGCATACTTAGATCAGTTGGTCGGGCATCTGCTTGTCGGTTGTAAGTCCCCTCTAGTCTAGGGTTCGATTCCCCCTGGCGTAGGATGTGGTGCTCAAATTGTTTGACGCATCGGAATGGTCGGAGCTCGTTTAATAGCCTCAGGCCATTCTTTGAGATATATATATATATATATATATANAACTCTTGGCTGCCTATCTAATGCCTCCTATAGATTCTGGCTCTGTTGATTTTGCTGATTTTGAACCTAGGCTTGTTTATTAATTTTTTTTTTACAAAAGTGTCCTTTTTTGTAATAAATTGTGCTTTTAGTGCCTAGTAAGGAGGAAATTAATGAAATGAGTGCACTTTGATGTGGAGATGAATGTTTCAAGTATGTAAATGAGACTTTTTTTTGTAATTACTTGGGGGATGTTTGGGTTCAATTTTGTTATTTGGGAAAATTGCATGCATAGCATATGAAATATTGTTATTTACAAAATCTAGCGCCCGTGTGACATTTTGAACTAATGAACCAGTCTATTTTTGCGTGTCATCATCAAATCATTGAGAATTTGATAAAAATGAAAGAGGATGTTATTGGTCATTAGAGTTTTTAATTGCAATAAGAACTCCATCACTTTAAATTCTCTTCTATGGGGGTTTTTTTTTTCTAAAGATTTACATCCATGTAACTTAATTCTTATGTATTTATGTATCTAAAATAAACTTTAATTTTTGTATATGTATGAAATTTTATTTATTCATGAAGAGGTGTATTCTACAATTTTAAAATTTAAAAAGTGACTTTTTTATGTAATGTGAAAGATTTGGGATGTATAAATGTAAAAAAAATAAAATTTTGGTGTTAGTATGTAAATAAATATGAAATGTCAGAGTCTGGTGTAGAATAACTTCCAGTTAAAAATATAACAAGTACAACATTATACTTGTATATGTTGTAAATGTTGTATATGTGAGGTTTATAAATCATATTAATTGTAAAATAAATAAAATTGAATAAAATATTCTTCATATTCAAATTCACTTGCTTTCACAAAAAAAAAAAAAAAAAAAATTCTTAGCTCGAATCAAATAAACAAACTTAGCATGAGTTTGACGTAGCGGCGTGGCATGGCCTTGCACCTTTGTAGNATTTTTTTTTTACAAAAGTGTCCTTTTTTGTAATAAATTGTGCTTTTAGTGCCTAGTAAGGAGGAAATTAATGAAATGAGTGCACTTTGATGTGGAGATGAGTGTTTCAAGTATGTAAATGAGACTTTTTTTGTGATCACTTAGGGGATGTTTGGGTTCAATTTTGTTATTTGGGAAAATTGCATGCATAGCATATGAAATATTATTATTTATAAAATCTAGCGCCCGTGTGATATTTTGAACTACTGAACCAGTCTATTTTTGTGTGTCACCATCAAATCATTGAGAATTCGATAAAAATGAAAGAGGATGTTATTGGTCATTAGAGTTTTAAATTGCAATAAGAACGCCATCACTTTAAATTCTATTGGGGTTTTTTTTTTTTCTAAAGATTTACATCCATGTAACTTAATTCTTATGGATTTATGTGCCTAAAATAAACTTTAATTTTTGTATATGTATGACATTTTATTTATTCATGAAGAGGTGTATTTTACAATTTTAAATTTTAAAAAGTGACTTTTTTTATGTGATGTGAAAGATTTGGGATGTATAAATGTAAAAAAAAATAAAGTTTTGGTGTTAGATAAGTAAATAAATATGAAATGTCATTCTCTGTGTGTCGAAAAAATATTACATGCAGAGCATGGTGTAGAATAACTTCTAGTTAAAAATATAACAAGTACAACATTATACTTGTATATGTTGTAAATGTTGTATATGTGAGCGTTATAAATCATATTAATTGTAAAATAAATAGAAATGAATAAAATATTCTTCATATTCAAATTCACTTGCTTTCACAATTAAAAAAAAAAATCCATAGCTCGAATCAAATAAACAAACTTAGCATGAGTTTGACGTAGCGGCGTGGCATGGCCTTGCACCTTTGTAGCGTTTGACAAAACTGTGTTTTGTCTGTTTGTTCCAAAAATAGCAACGAGAAGCTTTGTTTTGTAATTTGCCCAGTCTAGAATTGGTGACTTCTAGAAAGTTACGATCTGACTATTTCATATATCACAATTTTTTTAAAAGAACGAAGAAGAAATAAAATAAACAACTCGAAAACTGAAGTTACAACTCCCACACTTGCAAACTACAAACCCGCACCTGTACCAGGAGCAACAACAAAAGAGACACTTGATCAGAAAAAAAAAAAATCAGTTGCAACACTGAAGCACCCTCAGCAAGATGATTCTACCAACTACAACAGGACTCTATAAACAGCAACAAATCTCAGCAACAGAACATAGATAGGCCCAAACACAACTCCATAAGAATCAACAACAATCAGCACTGCACCACCATAAACCAGCCAAACCAATGAAATGCCTCTTAAGACTATCCAGATCTCACCCAAACAGAACTCTAAAAGTGCACTTCTAAAAAATAGCCTCATATGTCTGCACCTGGAACAATAGCAAACAGACTACAACCATAGAATTAGAGCAACACCAGAGCAGCTGCAGGAAGGCAATGACATTTAGCATAACAAGCATCAAACCCAAAGCCAAACTGGAGACCCAAACAGCCCAAAATACTTCATGAAGACAAGTGTTGGGTAATAAAAGTAGCTCAGTCAAATATTCCTTTAATATATTTGAATCAGATCTAGTAGAAGCACTGTATCCAAATAATCCTTTAATATATGCATATTTTTTCTCAATCAGATCTAGCAAAAACCATGAAGCAAAAACTTCTACCTTTTCTTTTCTATATAAATAGTTTAAAGGCATTAAAAATTTAAAGTTGGGATTGATTTAAATTTAATTTTGAATATGAATAAAAATAACTCAAATAAATTTTTTTGATTATCTTAAAAATGTCTATTTAAATTTATGTTCATAACACAACATTGTCAAATGGGGGAGGAGAGGAGGAGGCGATGTTACATTCAGACTCAAACAATGAAACTTGGAGGGAAAGTAGAAGATGTTACATTCAGATTATGAACGTAGAATTATATGCAGGCGCCAATATCAGAATGACATGTGGCCGGCCTCACAGGATGCTACAATAGCACCGACATCTGAAATTGAGCCCAGAATTAGGGGTGTAAACGAGTCGAGTCTAGCTCGAGCCACCCTCGACTTGAGCTGGAGCTTGATTAACTTTATCGAGTTTGAGCTCGAGCACGAGCTTAAGTCTAAGAGTTCTAATCGGCTTGTTTAATATAAAAGAGAGAAAATGATATTGATTTAAACTAGCTCTATAATAAGATGATAAAGAGAATGAACAATTATAAGATAAAGAATAAGAAATCACCTAATATACAATATAATACAATACAATATATATATATATATAATACCTTAAAGAAAAAGTCTTAAAATTTAATAAATTTTGAGTATATTTTATATTATTATTTTGTAAAAGAGCCTGCTCACAAGCTTGGGCTGGTTTCATGAGCCACTTATCATGCCGGCCTTGAGGTGGCTCATGAGTCAGCTTGACTCACTTACACCCCTACCCGGGACAACCCGTAATGGCCAAAAATGATAAAATATGGCAATAGTGAGGGTATTTTTGGCAAAAAAAAAGATGTGTGGCTCCGTTATTCTGCGTCGTGGGATTCATGATAAGGTGGTCAACGTCCCTTTACCNCGGCTCACGAGTCAGCTTGACTCACTTACACCCCTACCCGGGACAACCCGTAATGGCAAAAAATGATAAAATATGGCAATAGTGAGGGTATTTTTGGCAAAAAAAAAAGATGTGTGGCTCCGTTATTCTGCGTCGTGGGATTCATGATAAGGTGGTCAACGTCCCTTTACCGTTAGGGATACGTTATATTGAGATCAAACTTTCCATATACGCCATTTCATTAGATGGAAAAAATTGGGCCTTTATCTTTTTATTTAATTAAAATGTATTTATAAGTTTAGTCTCCAAAAAGTGTTGAAGAGTGTGATTCTTCGTATTATGGTGGTTGATAGTTTAATCTTTTATCGTGAGGTCACGAGTTCGAGCCATGCATATTACACTTTGGGCTCACGTTTTTCTAAGTGTAAATGAGTCGAGTCGAGTCGAGCTTGAATCACCCTCGGCTTGCACTTGAATTTGATTAATTTTATCAACTTCTAGTTTAAGCTCGAGACCACNGAGAGTGTGATTCTTTGTATTGTGGTGGTTGATACTTTAATCTTTCATCGTGAGGTCACGAGTTCGAGCCATGCATATTACACTTTGGGCTCACGTTTTTCTAAGAGTGTAAATGAGTCGAGTCGAGTCAAGCTTGAATCACCCTCGGCTTGCACTTGAATTTGATTAATTTTATCAACTTCTAGTTTAAGCTCGAGACCACGGGAGGGATCCGGCGGCCCGCGTTCGGCTGCGCGTTGGTGCCGCAGCGATCAAATTGTTGCCCCAAACGGCGGAGATTCGCGGGTGGACGACGCACCGCGTGAAAAACTCCCTCGCAAACGGGCCCTAAGTCTAGGAGTTTGAGTCTTTGAGTCGGCTCACAGGCCTACTTGTTTATTATAAAAAAATAACATTAATTTAAACTGGTGTTATAATATAATCATGAATAGAATGAACATTAACGATAAAGGAAAAAAATCAGTTAATATAAAATGTAAAATATTATTTTTTTAATTTTTTTTTCAGACTTAAAGGTTAAAATCTTCAAATTTTAAATTAATTTTTTTTTTACAAAGAGCCAACTCACGAGCTAACATGTACAGTAGTGGCTAACTTAAGTTTCGCTTGTTAGTTCATCGAGTTCAGTTCATGAGCAACTTATCGACCCGAGCTTGTTCAAGCTCACAAGTCACCTTGACTCACATCTCTACCTTTTCCAAAAAAAAAAAATTTGTATGTGGATAAAAGATGTCATGATTATGCACAAATCCCGATGCACATTCGATATAAATGTACTATTATTTGAGCTCTCATTTCAACAAACTTATGATCAAATTTGATATCTCAAAAAATACTACCTCGAATATATGAATGTTGGGTAATGTGGAGACCCGGTCCACCGCAATTTAATTAGTTTCCTAATTAAGAATCTCATCACCTACCACACCCACCTACCCTTCACCTATCTCCCACCTATGGCTCTCCTAGTTTCTAGAATAGTCTCTTATGGTTTGTCATAAGTCAAGCCACAAGCCTAACCAGACCAAGCTACATAGGGTTGCATGTGGCTTGACATAGGGTTGTCATAAGTTAAGCTCGAGCTCGAGCTCGATCTTGATATAATTAATCAAGCTCGAGCTCAAGCCGAGGGTGACTCGAGCTCGACTCGACTCGACTCGTTACACCTCTATAAGTGGCTCATGAACTAAGCTCCCTGCACGGCTCATGAGCATATGAGTCATCAAGTTTAAGAAAATATTAATATAAATTATACTCAAAATATATTAAATTTGAAAAGTCTATCTCTAAAATATTTAAAAAATATTTTATATGAAGTGATTTCTTCCTATTTTTCTCTTAATTGCGCAGTTGTATCATAACATTATCTTAAATTAATATTATTTACTCTTTTTTTTAATAAAGAAGCCGTATCGTCACGTGGCTCAAACTCGTAAACTTAAGCTTGAGCTCGAATTGATATAACTANGCTCCCTGCACGGCTCATTAGCATATGAGTCGTCATGTTTAAGAAAATATTAATATAAATTATACTCAAAATATATTAAATTTGAAAAGTTTATCTCTAAAATATTAAAAATGTTTTTTTAAAAAAAAATATATATTAAGTGATTTCTTACTATTTTTTTCTTAATTGCTCAATATATTTGTCATTGTATCATAACCTTATCTTAAATTAATATTATTTACTCTTTTCTTAATAAAGAAGCCGTATCGTCACGTGGCTCAAACTCGTAAACTTAAGCTTGAGCTCGAATTGTCATAACTAATCAGGCTCAAGCTCAAATTTAGGGTGGCTCAAACTCAGCCCGACTTGTTTATACCCCTGTCATATTTGATTTATTAAAATGGACTATTCATAACTCCAAAATTCTTCACATTNATATAACTAATCAGGCTCAAGCTCAAATTTAGGATGGCTCAAACTCAGCTCGACTTGTTTATACCCCTGTCATATTTGATTTATTAAAATGGACTATTCATAACTCCAAAATTCTTCACATTAGCTCAAATGTCGATATATACATTTAATTTTATAAATAGACATTTAACTAAATTGAATTGTGCCTAAATACCTCTGAAAATTAACATGTGCCTTTATTCCTCTGAAAATTGATAAGTTCCCTATTTGGAACGTTTGGGTTTTATGGAGCCCCACTTCTTTTGTATATACATATCTAACACATAATTTTTTATATTATATTTAAGTAGGGTGTTGGCCCTACAGGACTACTCAGTTATTACATAGGTTTTTGTCATTAATAAGTCGTCATCTTTATGGGATCATGAGAGACTTATTCTCTGCTTGTATGGATAGACACGAGTTTTGAAGACATCGGGATGCACCTGTGAGATAATCGTTCTTTATGAAACCTTTCATCAGTCGTTATGCAATTGTAAGCAGGATTCCTTTAATCGATAATTTTATTGGACATATCCCAAAATATAATTAACCAAAGAGATACGTCTTTTTGAGGCTTGCTCTTGACCCCAAGAAAAAACACACACACTTAAATCTCTAGCTGTAGATTACTCTCGTAAGGTCTTCTTCGTCGACATGTTCTAAAGCATTTTCGTTCCAATCTGGCTTGGACGTACGTTCTTGGGCTATCACGAGAAGTTTACTTTATAAAAATTCTTCATTATTTTTCATATTCTCCCTTCTCTAGATCATCTATATGATCCGGAAGAGACATTTACTCGAAAAAAAAAAATTATAAGACGACTCCTTAAAAAATAAAAGAGAGAAAAAGAACAAACAACACAGCATATGTAAGATGATAACTATGTAAAAAATTAAAAGTTAGAGGTTAGATATGTAAATACATAGTAATCGAGTGCTATGATTGCAAATCTTACAAAAAAATATTAATAGATCATCTCAAAATTTATCCCTCTTTCAGCACGCAACTTGGTCATCTTATCACATTTCAATTCAAGCAAATGAGAGCTAATCAGTGAGAGCCAAGCGGGCTTATCATAGACATGCCCATTTATGACATGTCCTTCGTTTTCAAATTACTTTATATTTAATATATTACTTGTNTTGGTTTGGACGTACGTTCTTGGGCTATCACGATAAGTTTACTTTATAAAAATTCTCCATTGTTTTCCATATTCTCCCTTCTCTAGATCATTTATATGATTCAGAAGAGACATTTACTCGAAAAAAAAAATTATAAGACGACTCCTTCAAAAATAAAAGAGAGAAAAAGAACAAACAACACAACATATGTAAGATGATATCTACGTAAAAAATTAAAAGTTAGAGGTTAGATATGTAAATACATAGTAATCGAGTGCTATGATTGCAAATCTTACAAAAAAAATATTAATAGATCATCTCAAAATTTATCCCTATTTGAGCACGCAACTTAGTCATCTTATCACATTTCAATTCGAGCAAATGAGAGCTAATCAGTGAGAGCCAAGCGGACTTATCATAGACATGCCCATTTATGACATGTCCTTCGTTTTCAAATTACTTTATATTTAATATATTACTTGTAGATCAAGTGGGCTAATTTTAAATAATTAAATAAAATCATAATATATTTAACCCTAACTAAATATACAATTTATAGAACATGTGGGAATAATTTTAAGATGCTAAATTAAATTTTTGTCGGTGCAAACATGCCTTNAAGGTGGGCTAATTTTAAATAATTAAATAAAATCATAATATATTTAACCCTAACTAAACATACAATTTATAGAACATGTGGGAATAATTTTAAGATGCTAAATTAAATTTTTGTCGGTGCAAACATGCCTTCACATGCCTTTCATTAATGGTATTTTTATATATAGCCAAAAGGAAAATGAAGAGAGAGAGAGAGAGAGAGAGAGAGAGAGAGCAATCTAAGTATTGTGGTCTTAAATTCCATAGCTCCTATCACATGTAGTGTTCCNCGAAAATGAAGAGAGAGAGAGAGAGAGCAATCTAAGTATTGTGGTCTTAAATTCCATAGCTCCTATCACATGTAGTGTTCCTTTATTTATGGAGCACTAGAATAATTGTGAAATGATAATTATATCTAGTGCATGTAAAAAATTTGTGGCGGTAGAGTAATGGATTATTATCTTAGCGTTACATGGAAATTCATCACACACTCAGATATAAGTAAACATCTAGTAGCGACACCAAAAGTTTATAAGTGGAAAGCGCATAAAGAAAAAAAAAATCACGAGACAGTCAGGATGAATTGATCAACTATGTAATTTTGAGTATGTGAGTTAACTTTTCTCTTGAATCAGGGAAGATTGAGTTACAAAGATAATCATTGTAAATGTTAACAGTGGTTAGTCGATAGCTGCAATATTATGTTTGTAAAATAGTTCTCAGTGATATTAAGCTATAACGGTCGCAATCGACTGCTATAAAATAATAGTTTGCAGTGAATGTTATAGACAATGGTCTTAGCTTTGGCTTGTTTCGTATGGTTTAAAGTTGAAAGTCATGATACTAGTTGACTATGTGAACCACAAATGGTTGCTTTAGGAGCGTTGGTTGGCCACATAGGCCATAATATAATTTTGTCCAAGATGTGAGCAATGTAGGCAATAGTTGGTCAAATGAGTCGTAAGGGTGATTTGTGATGTTGTATGTTAGCCATAAAGACCATAATCCAGAGCTGCACGGGTTGTGAACCACGTAAGTCGTAGTTGATCACGTAGGCCCGTAGTGGTGAGCTTGACGATGTTTGGAGGTGACAATGGTCGAACTCGAAAGCTGCACAAGCTAGGAAGCACGTAGACCGTAGTTGGTCACCTAAGATGTAGTGGTGAGATGTGACAACGTTTGTAGGTCATGATGACCAAAGTTGAAAACTGCATTAATTATTAACCGCGCAGGACGTGGTTGAACACTTAGGTCATAGTGGCAAGCTGTGACGATGTTCGTAGACTGTAGAGGCCGAAGTTGGAAGCTACATGAGTTATGAACTACATAAGCCATAGTTGGTCAAATAGGCTGTAGTGGAAAGCAATGACGACGTTCGTAGGCCGCGAGGGTTGGAGTCAGGAGCACCAATAGCTATGAGCCACTTAGGACATAATTGGTTACAGGCGGCAGTTGCCAGCAGCAACGGTGGTTGAAAGCAGCAGCAATAGAGGCTGGAAGAGCAGGCACGAGTGGTGGCCACAATGACCATAATAGGAGATAGCGGCTCGAAGAGCCCGTAGCGACCAGAAGTGGTGGCAATCAGAAGAGACGATGGCGAAGGCAGCTTGAGAGGGCAGTGACAAAGACGACGATGGAGGCCGGAGGCGACAACAGTCATAAGAGGCAATTATGAATGTGGTCCGAGGCTGCAGTGACTAGCGTTGGTTGGAGGCAGTGACAACCAGAGTCGGTGGCAGACGAAAACCGTGGCGGCGACTGTCATAAGAGAAGGTGGCTAAAGTTTGATTATTTGTTGCACAAATATTTGCCTCAAAATCCGTGTCATACTCGAAAACCTTGCTAGAGTTTGAAATTTGTTTGTGACATATCAATATCCACGATACTTCTATGGTTGGCCGACCCCCATTAGTCGGCATTTCATTATATGGCTTGGAGCGTTGGTCAGGTCTTTAAGTATTAGTCAGTCTTGGTCCGATCCAAGTTGTCCTTCGGGCCGCCTGGTTCCTAGGCGAACATCAGGTCGTTCAGTCGACAACTCATTCGATTTATTTTTTTCATGATCATTCTCTTTCCTATTAAATTTTCAAAGTGTTAAAATAAATCTCAAATCTTCTAAATTGATGCCCAAATAGCCATTATTAAAATTATTTTATTTTTAAAAATAAATAACAGTTAACTGTTTGATATTTACTCACAGAAAAAAAAAAATATCTAGCAATAAATTTTTTTTTAACCAAGAGTCCTGCTATGAAAGCTAATGTCATTTTATAAATAATTGAGTCGTGAAAAGATAATATATCTTTTTCAATAAGAAGTTAAAATAAAATTATATACATACATCTTCATTGTTATCCGGAAAATTTGACCGTAAAAAAGATTTTTTATGAATTTTAAAAAAATAATAAATATATAATCAAATAAAAACGCGACATCTGGATATTTAAATTTAAAAACTTAACTTTAAAATTTATTTTCATATCCTAAAATTAATTAATACCACTCTGTAAGCGGGAAAAACTTTGCGTGCGATACATGTACGCATCGCTGCGTGCGATATTGGGGTTATATCGAGTGTACAAAAGAGTTACATCTGAGGTATAATCTCTTGTAACCTCCCTGTAGCCTTCTGTAACTTATGTGTAACATACTAATNCGTACGCATCGCTGCGTGCGATATTGGGGTTATATCGAATGTACAAGAGAGTTACATCTGAGGTATAATCTCTTGTAACCTCCCTGTAGCCTTCTGTAACTTATGTGTAACATACTAATNTTTGGCATATATATAACCTTAATATATGACCCATATCACATCATATAAAATTATATCTTTATCAAATAATATGAATACTACGAAATTTCTGAAAATTATTAGAATTATTTATGGTGAAACTATGTGCGGAGAAATAAAAAGAGAGGTATTGTTTCCCATTTTATTTAAAAATATTAATTTAAAATATACTTAAAATATATTAAATTTAAAAAATTTATCTTTAAAATATAAAAAAAAAAGTTTTTTTTTTTAAAATATTAATTTTTGTTTTATCATTAATTTCTAAAAGTTATTTAACATGCATTTATATTATAACGGCTACCTAACACTTACAAAATTGGTAAGTTCCCTCTTTGGAACGTTTGGGTTTTATGGGGCCCCACTTCTTATGTATATACATATCTAACACATAATTTTTTATATTATATTAGAGTAGGGTGTTGGCCCTACAGGACGACTTGGTTATTACATAGGTTCTGGTCGTTGATAAGTCGTCATCAATATGAGATCGTGAGAGACTCGTTCTCTGCTCGTATGGATGGACACGAGCTTTGAAGACATCGTGATGCACCTGTGAGATAATCGTTCTTTATGACACCTTTCATCAGTCGTTATACAACTGTAAGCAGGATTTCTTTAATCGTTAGTTTTATTGGGCACATCCCAAAATATAATTAACCAAAGAGATACGTCTCTTTGAGGCTTGCTCTTTACCCCGGAAAAAACACACACACTTGAATCTCTAGCTGTAGATTACTCTCATAAGGTCTTATTCGTCGATATGTTTCAAAGCATTTTCGATTCGATCTGGTTAATTCGTCATCTCTATGATCCGGAAGAGACATTTACTCAGGAAAAGAAATTATAAGACGACTCGTTCAAAAATAAAAGAGAGAAAAAGAACAAAAACACAAGTATGTGTCAGATGATACCTATGCAAAAAAAGAACAAAAACACAGAAGTTAGATATGTAAATACATAGCAATCGAGTGCTATGATTGCAAATCTTACAAAAAAATATTAATATATCATCTCAAAATTTATCCCTACTTCAACACGCAACTTAGTCATCGTATCACATTTCGATTCAAGCAAATGAGAGCTAATCAATGAGAGCCAAGTGACCTTATCATAGACATGCCCATTTATGAGATGTCCTTCTTTTTCAAATTACTTAATATTTAATATATTACTTGTAGATCAAGTGGGCTAATTTTAAATAATTAAATTCATAATATATTCAACCCTAACTAAAAATATAATTTATAACATGTGGGAATAATTTTAAGATGCTAAAGTAAATTTTAGTCGGTGCAAGCATGCCTTCACATGCCTTTCATTAATACTATTTTGATATATAGCCAAAGGAAAATGAAGAGAGAGAGAGAGAGAGAGAGAGAGAGAGCAATCTAAATATTGTGGTCTTAAATTCCATAGCCCCTATCACATGTGGTGTTCCTCTATTTATAGAGGAATAGAATAATTGTGAAATGACAATTATATCTGATGCGTGCAAAAAATTTATGGCGTTAGAGTAATGAATTATTATCTTAACGTTACATTGAAATCCATCACACACTCAGATAGAAGTAAACAACTAGTAGCAACACCAAAAGTTCATGAGTGGAAAGCGCATAGAGAAAAAAAAATCACGAGACATAGTCAAGATGAATTGATCAACTATGTAATTTTGAGTATGTGAGTCAACTCTTTTCTTGAATCAGGGAAGATGGAGTTACAAAGATAATCATTGTAAATGTACAACAGTGGTTAGTCGATAGCTGCAATATTATGTTTGTAAAATAGTTCTCAGTGATATTAAGCTGTAACGGTCGCAATTGACTGCTATAAAACAGTAGTTTGCAGTGAATGTTATAGACAATGGTCGTAGCTTTGGCTTGTTTTGTATGGTTTAAAGTTGAAAGTCATGGCAGTAGTTGACCATTTGAAACACAAATGGTTGTTTTAGGAGCGTTAGTTGGTCACATAGACCGTAGTATAATTTTGTCCTAGATGTGAGCCATTAAATTCATAGTTGGTCAAATAAGTCGTAACAGTGATTTGTGATGTTGTACGTTAGCCATAAAGGTCATAATCCAGAGTTGCATGGGTTGTTAACCACAGAGGTCATAGTTGATCACGTAGGCCTGTAGTGGTGAGCTTGACGATGTCTGGAGGTGACAAGGGCCGAACTCGAAAGCTGCACAAGCTATGAAGCATATAGACCATAGTTGGTCACGTAAGCTGTAGTGGTGAGATGTGACAATGTTTGTAGGACGTGGCTGAAAAAGTTGAAAGTTGCATTAGTTATGAACCACGTATGACGTAGTTGAACACATATGTCATAGTGGCAAGTTGTGACGATGTTTGTAGGCTGCGGAGGCTGAAGTTGGAAGCTACATGAGTTATGAAATACATAGGCTATAGTTGGCCATATAGGTCGTAGTGAAAAGCAATGAAGACGTTTGTAGGCCTTGAGGACTAGAGTCGGGAGCACCAATAGCTATGAGCCACTTATGACATAATTGGTCAGAGGCGGCGGTGGCCAGAAGCAACAGTGGTTAAAAGCAGCAGCAATAGAGTTTGGAAGAGGAGGCACGAGTAGCGGTGACCGTAACCAGAGTAGGAGGTGGTGGCTCAAAGAGCCCGTAGCGATCGGGAGTGGTGGAGAACATAAAAGACGATGGCGAAAGCGGCATGAGGGGGCGGTGACAGAGACGACGATGAAAGTCGTAGACAACGACAATCATAAGAGGCAATTTTGAATGTGGCCCGAGGCTGTAGTGACTAGCGTTGGTTGGAGGCGGTGACAACCAGAGTCGGTGGCAGACGAAAACAGTGGCGACGACTGTCATAAGAGAAGGTGGCTAAAGTTTGATTATTTCTTGCACAAATATTTGTTTCAAGATCCGTATCATACTCGAAATCCTTGCTAGATGTTGGAAATTTGTTGACGACGTATCAATATCCACGATACTTCTATAGTTCGCCGACCCCCATTAGTCGGCATTTCATTATATTTCATGGAGCGTCGGTCGGGTCTTTAAGCATTAGTCAGTCTTGGTCCGATCCAAGTTGTCCTTCGGGCCGACTGGTTCCTAGGCGAACATCAGGTCGTCCAGTCGACAACTCATTCGATTTATTTTTTTTCTTGATCATTCTCATTCCTATTAAATTTATAAAGTGTTTAAATAAATCTCAAATTTTCTAAATTGATGCCCAAATAGTCATTATTAAAATTATTTTATTTTTAAAAATAAATAACAGTTAATTGTTTGATATTTACTCCCAGAAATAAATATCTAGCGATAAACTATTAAAAATAACTTTTTACGGTCATTTTTATAAATAATTGAGTCGTGAAAAGATAATATATCTTTTTCAATAAGAAATTTAAATAAAATTATATACATACATCTTCATTGTTATCCGGAAAATTTGACCGCAAAAAGATTTTTTATGAACTAAATAATAATAAATATATAATCAAATAAAAACGCGACATCTGTTTATTTAAATTTAAAAACTTAACTTTAAAATTTATTATCATATCCTAAAATTAATTTATACCACACTGTCAGCCGAAAACACTGTAAGACGCACGCAGAGTTGCGTATGTACGTACGTCTGTAACCTACAAAGATGTTACAGAAAGGTTATTAGGGGTTGTAACTGCGTTATACCACTGTAATTTCCAAAAAATTATTCTATACGGACGGACACCGCACGTAAGATGCATGCGGTGTCCGATCCTGATAGTAAATCAAGTGATCTACGGTCATCATGTATTTCAGTGGGCACCACCTAAGGTTACAGGTATAATACAGTTATAAGCTAAAGTGAGTGAAAAAAAAAATATTGAAAGAAAACGACAAGCAAGAAAGAGGACCGAGGAGTCGCCATGTGGAATGTACTATGGGAGCACAACGCTACAAAATGGATCAGAGATGGAGATTTGGAGGACTCGCCATAGGGGAACTGTTTCTATTACCTCTAGCAGGGAGGAAAGTTTAGAGAGCTTCAGCTAACAGCTGAGTCTTCGATCAACTTGTTGATCTCTTCTTCTCGCCTCTTAATCGATAGAAATCGATAGAAATCTGTAGAAATCTCTCCGTATACGGTTGAATTTCTGCTTCGGGATCTTCTGTGTTTTTTTTTGGTGTTTGGAAGTGTGGGAGAAGGAGAGAATAGGTGGATTTGTTGGGGGAGTGTCGAGTTTTGGTCTTCGTTATTGAAGAGTCTTCGTAAGGATATTCGTTAAGAAAGAAGGTTGGTATACTTTTGTGTTTTTTTTTCTTAATCTGGGATTTGGTGTTTGAGTTGTGATTTAGCTGTCGAAGAGGAGTTTGGAGAAGTTGGGTTTTGCATTTTCTTGTTGTTAGTATTTTGAGATGAATGATTTCAATTTTTTTTTTCTGGTATGTAATGATTCTTCTGTTAAAGTTCATCTTTGCTTGCTCTTGTTGCTCCTTTTTGAATTACCTGTGTAGTTTAGATGCCTCTGGCCGTATCTGTGTTATAGATTTTAGGGTTTGGTTTTTGATAGGATGTAGAATCGTATTAGCTTTCTTCAAGTTCTTATGCATCATCTTCAAAGTCTTTATGTAATGAGTTATATTGTACCTGTATTTCTTACTTCGTTTAGAAAGGATCTTTCAGGTGCTGTCTCGCTACAGATAGGGTTTAATTCATGTAGGATTTAGTAAATCCAAATTCAGTAAATTTTGTAACTGTTGCATCATGAATTTTTATTTTTGGCATGGCAGATGTTAAATCGGATTAAAACGTAATAAACTGTTTNATTGCGTACGTAAGACGTACGCAGAGCTGCGTACGTCTGTGACCCACAAATATGTTACAGAGAGAGTATTGGGGGTTATAACCGCGTTATACCCTCTCCCCTATAATCCCCATGTAACCTAAAAATATATCAAAATAGAAGCATCAAATTTATTAGAATTTATATAGAGGTTATATAAAGATTACAGGAATTATACACTTATAACAGTAAAAAAAAAATATTGAGAAAACGACGAGGAAGAAAGAGAACCGAGGAGTCACCATGTGGAATGTACTATGGGAGCACCACGCTACAAAATGGATCAGAGATGGAGATTTGGAGGACTCGCGATAGGGGAACTGTTTCTATTACCTCTAGCAGGGAGCAAAGTTTAGAGAGCTTCAGCTAAAAGCTGAATCTTCGATCAACTCGTTGATCTTTACTTCTCGCCTCTTAATCGATAGAAATCGATAGAAATCTGTAGAAATCTCTCCGTATACGGTTGAATTTCTGCTTCGGGATCTTCTGTGTTCTTTTTTTTGGTTTTTGGAAGTGTGGGAGAAGGAGAAAATAGGTGGATTTGTTGGGGGAGTGTCGAGTTTTGATCTCCGTTATTGAAGAGTCTTCGTAAGGATATTCGTTAAGAAAGAAGGTTGGTATACTTTTGTGTTTTTTTTTTCTTAATCTGGGATTTGGTGTTTGAGTTGTGATTTAGCTGTCGAAGAGGGGTTTGGAGAAGTTGGGTTTTGCATTTTCTTGTTCTTGTTAGTATTTTTGAGATGAATGATTTCAATTTTTTTTTTCTGGTATGTAATGATTCTTCTGTTAAAGTTCATCTGTGCTTGCTGTTGTTGCTCCTTATTGAGTTACCTGTGTAGATTAGATGCCTCTGGCTGTATCTGTGTTATAGATTTTAGGGTTTGGTTTTTGATAGGATGTAGAATCGTGTTAGCTTTCTTCAAGTTCTTATGCATCATCTTCAAAGTCTTTATGTAATGAGTTATATTGTACCTGTATTTCTTACTTCGTTTAGAAAGGATCTTTCAGGTGATTCATGTAGGATTTAGTAAATCCAAATTCAGTAAATTTTGCAACTCAACCATCATGAATTTTTATTTTTGGCTTGGCAGATGTTAAATCGGATTAAAACGTAATAAACTGTTTGGTAAATGTTTTTAATCTCTTAAATTTAAATAAAATAGAAGAAGAGGAATAATGAGGGGAAGTAGTTTAGATCCTAATTCCCCAATTACTAAATCTGGGATTTAGCCTAAAATGGAGGAAATCAAGATTAAAGAATTTAGAAGCTGTTCGGTAACAAATTTAGTAAATTCTGTAAATCCGGATTTACTAAATCCTGGTAGCATTTTAGTAAATCCAGGATTTAAGTCAAAACTAATAGGAGATTGAGGAGAAATTGGATTCATTAAATTCAGGAATTAAAAGTTTTTATTTTTTCTATTTTGGTAAGGTTTAAGTTGAATCTAACTTAAATCTTTAATTGTTTTTAGTTTTATTGTATTCAAGTTTATTTTGCATTGTTTTGATTTGTTTATTTTCCTCTATTTCTTGAGATTTTTTCGTATTTGAGCTTAAACTTGTATAACCATAAAGTGATTATGTCCCTGGAAGTGTATTTATTTTAAACATTGATTTTTTAAATTTTTTTTACAAAATTAAAATGGAAGTTTATATGCATAACACAAAATTCTCATCTATTTGCATGTGTAAAAGTTAAATTTTTATTTCTACTTTTATGACACTTTAGTTTCATAGACCTATGCATGAAAATGTGTATTTTGCTTTTGAAAAGTTATTCATAGTTGTATTTTTCAATGTGATCTTAAAGATTTGAGTGTTATGCATATATATATATGAAATTTTAGGGATTAGATATATAAATTTGTAAGAATTATGTAGTAACTTATAATTAAAATATGAGAGCTTGAGGAAGTTAGCTATCTCATGGTTTGAAGGTCAGACATGCCCTTGGTTCTTGCTGTTTTAGATGTTTTTGAAGTAATTTATAATTAGATGTGGGCATTTTAGCATACCTAAAACTTGAATGTATTAAATCATGAAATCTGATTTTAGCAGCCTAACTAGGACTACTGTTTATAAATCTATTTGATCTTGTTTAGAGACTGCTAAAATGCAATTAAATGCTTCAAATTGCAGATATTACTTTCCATAATTAATGCACAGGATGAGCACCACAAAAGTTACCCGTCGAGTTGGTAAATATGAGCTCGGTCGAACAATCGGGGAAGGTGCATTTGCAAAAGTGAAATTTGCAAGAAACTCTGAAACTGGGGAACCTGTTGCTATAAAGATTCTGGATAAGGAGAAAATTTTGAAACACAAATTGGTTGAGCAGGTCTTTTTCAGTTTCTAAATTATCTACATGTTTTTTATGGATTTATCTTTTTTTTGTTCTTCTATGTGTTTTTAACTTTTGAGTATCAAGAGTACAGTTGCTTTCTTAGAATACTTGCTCTATTAGACTATGAACTAGTTATGCCATGGTGATTCGATTAAGATTGTACAATGTATAATGATTTTTTTATAGTTGTTTGCTTATTATAATTATAGAGAATTTATGGCACGTTTGGCTTCCTTTTGTTTCCTGTTTTTATTTTTAGTTCTTCTTTTGTTTTTGAAAATATGTTTGGTTATTATAATTTTTACATATTTTTATTTTTTATTTTTAGTAATAAATTAGGTTATTTTTAAAAACATTCATAATGCCTACAAGATTCTTTGAGTGTTTTAAAAACAAATATATCAATCAAACATACTTTAATTTCTCAAAACTTAAACAAGACAAAATAAAAAAAGAAAAAAAGAAAAACAAGAGATAAAAATGATCCCAAACGGCCCCTTAGCTATTCTTAGTGATGGTGTAGAAAATCTCAAAGGATCACATTTTAGCGAGATTTTAATCGCTTGTCATACTTTTTTTTAGCCCTTTGACAATATTGGATTTTTATTTATAGAATAACTGAAAGTTATTGTCTGATTGAAGGTTTTAAGTCAAGGGAAAAAAAACTAAGGGGCCGTTTGGGGTCACTTTTGTTTTTTATTTTTATTTTATTTTGTTTATGTTAAGATTTGAAATAAAATTTGTTTGGTTGTTTTTAAAAACACTTGAAGCCTGAAAATATTGTTTTGATTGTCTTTAAAAACAAGTTGATTTATTTTTAAAACAAAAGATTAAAACATAAAAAACATGCTAAACAAACATTTTTTTTAAACAATAGTAAAAACCAGAACAAAAAATAAAAAAATAAAATTGATGTCAAACAAGCCCTAAGATTTTTCCCATTATAATGTAATTCAAATTCTTATTGCATCCTAAATCTATCTATTTGTCTAGTTCTTAAAAATGAAATCCTCTTTTGCATGGCTTATTTTTTATTTTGTATATATGGACTTAACTTTTGTGCAAACATTCTTATTTTTACATTTTTTCTACTAGAATTTATGTCTAAAGCACATTTTGTTCATTGTAGAAGAATGTTATTGCACAACCGTATTTCACGCTGATGCCGCTTGAATGAAAGATACACATCCTTTACGACAATTTAATTATAATTTTTTGGTTTTCTATGTATAATGTTCTATAATTCTGCTCTAAAACGGAAACCTTTCTATGTGTGCTTGTTACTCTGGCACAAATGTTTTTCACCAGCACTGTATGTTCTTTGTTGACAGCCAATTCTTTGCATTTCTACTTTAATTTGCAGATTAAGCGTGAAATTGCGACTATGAAGTTAATTAAGCATCCAAATGTCGTCCGCCTCCACGAGGTAGTTTGCTAAGCCTTCCTTTGTGACATGATTGTTTTCTTGTTATTTATAACTTATGGTTTTACTATAACCTGGAGGTGCATTTACTTACAATACCACCTATCCTATGCATTTACATATCTAACACCAAACTTTTACCTTTTACATTTATAACACTCAAATCTTTCATATCACATATAAAATATCACTATTTTAACTTTTAAAAAGTTAAATACACCTTTTCGTGCATCGCTAAGATAGCATATATATAAAAATTGATATTTAGGTGTTATATATGTAAATATATAGGAATTGAGTGGTATATGTGTAATTCTTCCTGACCTCAAAGTAAGATTGGTGGTTCGATATCATCAATTCGTATAATACAGCTATTGGAGATGGTTTTTAATCAGGGAGCTTTCATACTACTTTTAAATGCCGAGCTCCGATGATCCAGTGGGTGGTTTTGTAGGACATTGCTGGTCTTCCGCTCGATTCACAACTCCCTATGTTTTTTTTACTGATTGATTTTTGGGGCATTTACATACGGAGAATACAATTCTTATATATTTACTTCTCACATCTAAACTTTCATATTTACACGTGCACATACCACTCAAATCTTTAATATCACATCAAAAGTAGCACTATTACCACTTTTTAAAAGTGAAATACACATTTTCATGGATAAGTTTAAAGTACCAAAGTGCTATGTGTGTGAATATGAAAGTTTATAGGTGAGATTAAAAAATGTTTGCTGGGTATCTAAATTTCCCTGGATTATTTCTGTAANGAGGAGATTGAGAAGAAACTGGATTTATTAAATTCAGGAATTAAAAGTTTTTATTTTTTCTATTTTGGTAAGATTTAAGTTGAATCTAACTTAATTAGTTTTATTGTATTCAAGTTTATTTTGCATAGTTTTGATTTGTTTATTTTCCTCTATTTCTTGAGATTTTTTGGTATTTGAGCTTAAACTTGTATAACCATAAAGTGATTATGTCCCTGGAAGTGTATTTATTTCAAACGTTGATTCTTTAAATATTTTTTTACAAAATTAAAATGGAAGTTTATATGCATAACACAATTCTCATCTATTTGCATATCTAAAAGTTAAATTTTTATTTCTACTTTTGTGACACTTTAGTGTCATAGACCTATGCATGAAAATGTGTATTTTGCTTTTAAAAAGTTATTCATAGTGGTATTTTTAAATGTTATCTTAAAGATTTGAGCATTATACATGTATATATGAAATTTTAGGGGTTAGATATATAAATTTGTAAGAACTATGTAGTAACTTATAATTAAAATATGAGAGCTTGAGTAAGTTAGCTATCTCATGGTTTGAAGGTCAGACATGCCCTTGGTTCTTGCTGTTTTAGATGTTTTTGAAGTAATTTATAATTAGATGTGGGCATTTTAGCATACCTAAAACTTGAATGTATTAAATCATGAAATCTGATTTTAGCAGCCTAACTAGGACTACTGTTTATAAATCTATTTGATCTTGTTTAGAGACTGCTAAAATGCAATTAAATGCTTCAAATTGCAGATATTACTTTCCATA